>VDFB02022563.1:0-164921 GCA_007258455.2 Sequoia sempervirens | reverse complement strand
TTGGTTGGTGTTTCAATGGGGACAACCAAAATGATTACTCAAGGAGAAGGCTCTCAGGAAAAAGACCACTGGGTAGGGTCAAGTGCTTATTCTCAGGGAAAGCATGATGCTATTGCTGCAATTGTCAAGAAGAGGCAGGATCATTTGACATCCTGGTTGAATAAATTGTGGGGAAAGTACTCTCATACTCTTGCTGCATTGAAGGAGCACACAAGGATGGATGGATGAATCATGGAGAAATTTCATGAGTTGGCTCAAAGTGATGAAGCTAGCAGTTTTGCACTTGAAGCTGCAAATCATATAATTAATCGCCATTAGAATTTCTATGATGAATTGCAAGGGGATGAACAGGGGTTAATTGCAGCTGCTAAGAAAACTGTAATTACATTTTATGATGACAATGGGGATTTGAAAGAAGCCACCAAATGGAAAAATGAATGTGATTCAATGCTGAGTGAAATCATGAAGATAGCTTCCGCAAAGGATACAACATTGGAAGAAGTGAGCAAGCAAAATGAGGAAATGGTCAAGATGGAAGTCACGATCCGGAATGTTGTTGGAGATGCGGACACATATGAGCGCCAAGATTATTTGGACCACCTCAATAAGACTCACTTATGGCTAAATAGAGCCTAGTTATTCTCTATCTTTTGTTTTATAATATGTATTTTCTATTTCTGAAAGGATGCGTCCTTTCATGTTCTCAATGTATAAGTGTCCATTTTGAAAGCATTGTGCGGGCGATAGGTAGAATAGGATAGAGAATAGAAAATACGGTGGAACATCATGTTTCATAGGGCTGAGACTCTGATGTATGTTTTAAAGCCATGGAGATATCAATGAAAATCATCTGATTTGCTAGCGTATTCTGGTGTCAATTGTTGTATTGTGCCTATTGAAATAATTATTTCAGTTGTCTCTAAGATTGATGTTGCTTGGTTATTTAAATCAACATAACAATTTTATGTCTAGTTTATCAATATGTATTTGTTGTATCTATGTGATTGGTTGATAGGTTCTTTCAAGGAAGGATTAAATCCTTTTGATTAATCACAGTAATCAGGGAATTTCATTTAGATCATCAAGAAGAACTTAATAATCAAAACCTTGCATTTTTATACTGGTTATAAATAAAATATGCCAAACAATTTGAATGAATCCAGAAAGAAGTCAGTTGTTTAATATTTCATTTGACTCCGCATATTATTTAAGGCACTGGTCTGACCGTTTCCATCATTTAGTTTTATTCATATTTTTTACATCTATTAACTGAGCATATTAGGGTTTAGTTTTGAATGCTGGTATACAATATATACCAAATTCGTTTTATTTTGTCCATTCCAATCTGCCATTGTGGAAAAATCATGGCATGAAGAGAAGGTCAATAGTCAAGTCTGCTTCATTTGTTATAGGTACACCTGCCTAGGTCTAGCAGCACCTGGAGAGTAGAAGGTTTAATTGTCTCAAAACCTTGTTCTATTACCCTAAAACATTGTGGAAGATTGGCAGCCTTTCATGGTTCAAACCTACATTTTTGAGAGCTAACAAATTAGCGACTCTGCTGGGGATAACAAAGAATTTGTGCCTTAATCATAGAGTCAGAAGTCTTATATACAGACTCCCCTGGGAATAATAAGTAACAATCTTTTTCTCACTTTTAAGAAAGTGAGTGGCGACTCTAATCAAAAATTGCAATATGAATGGAAGAAGATCTCAATTTAGGGGAGGTCATTCTAGAGCTCCTCCTGGAAATAGTAGGTGGACACATAAAGATGATAAGGCTGACAAGGGTAAGGGAAAAGTGAGGACATGTACTTGACAAACAAAGAAAAATCATCAATACCTTTTGGTGAGAATTTTTTTGACACATGGAAAGATAATTCAACTGAAGAGCCTTGTACCCTGGAAGATCAGAAAAATCCTTTTTACAACCCTTAGAATCATGTTGAATTTGAAGCTAGAAAACAGGCCGAGTTTGAAGCTGGACTTGAAGTTGAACGACTCAGAATTCAATATGAATATGACCAAAAAAATGGAAGGTAATTAGAGTGGACCTACTAATCAGGAAATTCATCAAGAAGATTATGAATCTTTAACTTATGAAGAAGTTAAAGCACATTTTGAATCTCAAAAAAAGGAGAGGGAAGAGCAGGATAAGGCCCAAATGATTCAAGTAATGAGAGAATTCAAACTGTAGAAAGCTCAGAACATTCCTCACACATCTAGTTTTCCCCCAAAATATGTACCACCCCATAAATAGGGTAATCATGGTGCTGGATATTCTGAACCACCAAGGATACCTCACCATCAAATTGGGAATCAATATAGATAGCCAAATCATCCACCTAATATTCCCACACAACATACAAATAATTATCCACCTCCTGGTCAGCGTCATGTACCATAGCAAAATATGCAGTATAATAACCCTATGTACCAATATCAACACCCACCTAATCCTCCTCCTTATCAATTTACAACCATGATTAGACAATTTGATTTGGCAGGATTTCAGTTGTACCCTTATCCTATGGATGGTTCTTGGAGAAATTTGGTGCCCAAATTCACATGCAGTAATGCAATCACTACCGAGGATCATTTAAGAAGTTTCAATGCTTTCATTCAGGATTTGGATGTACCTTATGAAGATTTGCATATGAGATTGTTCATGATGTCCCTTATTGAGGAAGTTAGGGATTGGTTCAACAATTTAGCAACAACTTCTATTTATTCTCTCCAAATGTTTCAGGATCAATTCCTTGAACAATTTGGGAATTTGAGTGCACCAGACGTTGCTCTCCATGAACTAATGCGAATTTAGAAAGGTCAAAATGATTCCATCTTTGATTTTAACAGGAGATTCAATAAACTGCAGAATAGAATACCTCCAGGATCAAAGTTACCAGACTCTGTAGCATTAAGTGTTTACCTGAATGCATTTGACCCTAAAACAAGGTATAAGCTGAGAAACAGATTCCCAAGGGACTTAGCTAAAGCACAAAAGATAGCATTAACAATTGAGAATAACAGAAATGCTGCTAGGATAATGAATAAGAGAGACAACCCTCGAGTTCCTCAACAAAATAATAATTATCAATATAAGCAGGAGAACACATATAGGAATGAAAGGCCAACGCCGTGGTTGCATGATATGCCCTACAACACAAATTGGAAGGATGGAAAACCTGTAACAGATAGGCCTGGAAACAAAGAAACTCCTGATCCATCGAAGAAGGGAACATATATGGTGAATAGTAATTATTTTTGTGAAGTTTGTGATAAACCACACTCCCCTGATTATTGTGTAGTAGCTCAGAGAATGCAAGAAGATTGAGTGTTAATGGGAGATGGTGGAGAAGATCACACGATCTACTTAACTTCAAATGCTTCTCACTATGTTGAGGAGAGGTACTCATCTTCAGAGGAGGGAGGTTATGAGTATGATGTTGTAGAACAAAGGTACAATGTCCATATGGCTGAGCAGCATGTTTTTTCTAACTTTGAGGATGATTATGTAGAACCACCATCTATTGAGGTGCCTGCTCACAATAATGTGAGGAAACTTACTGAGGAAGAGATAGAAAGATTGACTATTGTTGTAGTAGAAGAAGCCAAGAGTAAATACTAGTTGAGGAACATGACAGTAAATGAGAAGGAAGGTGTCCCTAGGGTTATTTTTATGAAAGATCAGAAAGTTACGCAAGGAGTTTCAAAGAAAACTGAAAATAAACAATGTGAGGAAAGCAAATAGAATCCTATCCAAAAGGATGTAATAAAAGAGCTACATAGAGAAATTCAAAAAAATGATCAGTTAGGTACAGGAGAAAAAGAAGTGAACAAAGGAGAAATATCATAACAAAAGAAAGTGATTAAGGCAGAAGGTTCTTTTGATTTCACTCAAGCCTTGTCTCAGGTAAAGATGTCTATCCCACTTCTAGAAATGATGAAAATTAAGGAGTACAGGGACAGTGCAGTGCAATTGATAACAAATGAAAGTGAGAAACATGTAAGTACTGAAAATAAAATGGTTGCTAAAAATAAGCAGAATATAGTAAACATCCCAAAAATCTTCTTGAGTAATGTATTAACAAGTCCGCCACAGGTTGATCCTTTATTTATCACATTACTCATAAATAATAAATTATTGAGGAATTGTATGATAGATTCTGGTGCCGCCATGAATATTATGCTAGTAGGAGTGATGAAACAACTAGGCATGTGGGTGGATACACATGAAGGAAAGTGTTACACAATGGATAACCAACCTGTTCCTGTGGTTGGTATAATGAAAGATGTAGAAGTCAAGTTAGCTGCCTACCCTCAAGTAGCTTACAATATTGATATAACAGTTATAGACACCCCTCTTCAATTCGGTATGCTTTTATCAAGGCAATGGACAACAAATTTTGGTGGAAATGTCTAGTTCGATCTATCTTATGCAACCATTCCTGTAAATGGCCAAGAAGTGAAATCCCAGCATCGGGTGCGGTGAGCACCCAAGGCTTTCAAAGAATTTTTCAAGAACTGTGAGAGTGTGGTCGAGGCTTCCAAACAAATCAAAGCATCAATTATGATGTATTGAAGCCTATAATGGCATTTGAGTTGAATAAGTGTAATGAGGGTGTTAAAAGTTCCAAGATTCCTGATAAGGAATCCAGGTCAAAAAATGCAATGTAAGGGGTAAAGTATGTTTTAGGGATTTGATTAATGATCTTATGCTTTATATAGGTCAAATAAACTTGGATAGTGAATATCCAATAGTTTTTAAGGGGTAAATGTTAATAAATTTGTCCATTTAATGAAATGGGAACCAAATTTAGTTGGTTGGAAAAGTTTCAAATTGGTCTATAACCCCAAGAGAGTCACTTGTATTGCAGAGGTTTGGCGAAGTTTCAAAGGAATTGTAATGAACTGTTCTCAAGAAAAAGCAGAAAATTACAGTTTTTTTGCATTTTTTTGTGTCTTTTTGGCAGCCTATTGATTTTCTATTGAAGTTTGAATCAAAGTGATGGATTAAGAATTTATATTTACATGTTTTAAAACCTTTGAATGCTTTGAAAATTAATAAGAATCAATTTTTTTACATTTTCTTGCTGACTATGTACAGAAAAAGTGCAGATTTTACACAGTTTTGAGGGTTTTAAATGAATAAATGATCCATTTCATGGTGTGAATGGCTGAAAACCTATGAAATGGATCAATTCTAACATGTACCATGAAAAAATAATAGAGAAATGTGCAGGGAAGAGGAAATCTAACATGTGCACAGTGATTTAGCATGAGAAAATGCATGAAAGTGGACCCTAGGGTATAGCAGCAAATAATCTGCCTTAACAAGAGGTACATTTTTGAGTTGCAGTAGTTGAGCAGTGATGAATGAATGGTGAAAAGTCAAAAATTAAGTCTTGGAAGTGTTTGGAAACCCTAGAATCAAAAAGCCCTAGTTTTAAGCCAAATTAGGGAGGGTTTTGTAGTTGGGTATGTTGAGAGTATCCTAGAAGATTAAAAGTGTGAAAATATTTGATTTGGGTGTGTTTTGGAAGACTGTTGAGATTTTCAAGGCTAGGAGACAAAGTTGAAGAGGGGTTGCTTTGTTAAATAGGGCTAATTAGGCCTAATTTGAAGGAAACAGTAGGGTTTGAAGTGAGGTTGTTTGAAACAATTGATGCCAAGGAGTTGACATGATGTTTTTCATCACAATCCACATCTAAAACCATCATTAGATTGGAGGTTCATTTGCAAAATTTGAGGAAGAAGTCAAAAATCCATTGCCAAAGGCCTAATAAGCTAGATGGCTATGTGAGCAGCAAAAGAGAGTTTTGTACAAAATGGAGGGTTAGGGCTTGAAACCCATTTGAATCAAGTTTGTTCAAGTCTTTTGAGATCATTTCAATGATTAGGAATCACAAGGGAGGTAGATAAGTCTTAAGTGCAAGGTGAAGGCCTTATCTCTAAGTTGGTGTCTAGTTGAGAGATTGAAGAACAAAACTTTGTTAATCTTAAATCTTTGTGTATCTTTTGAGATCCCTGACCCTCTGCATCAGAGTGGTATCAGAGTAGTGATTAGATCCTTTAGGGGTTGGAGAAATAGCAATGGCACCAAAAAACCAATTGGCAAGAGAGTTGGAAGAGTTGAAGGAGATCTTGGAGAGGGAGAGAAGAGAAAGAAGGGAACAAGAAGCAGCAAGAGCAAGAGAAGAAAGACAATGGAGAAGAGAGAGAGACACTATGCAGGCAAGGATCAATAACCTTGAGAGGAGTAGGAGGAGAGAAGACCAAGAATACCAAGAAAACAATGAAGAGGATGAAGAGCATGTGAGGGTAAATCAGGAACAGCAGGCTGATGATACAGAGGACCCTGAAGAAAGGAGGTTAGTGAGGTTATTGAAGGCAGTACAGGGTCATGGAGGGAAGAGTCACATAGACTTACCTATCTATCAAGGAAAGATGGATAGTGAAGAGGTATTGGGATGGCTTGATGCCATGGAAAACTACTTTGAATTTGAGGAGATGGATGAAGAGAGGAAAGTCAAGTTTGCTAAAACCAAGTTGAGAGGCACAGCATTGACATGGTGGACAAGTTTCCAGAATGATAGGATGGCTAGAGGATTGGAAAAAGTCTCTACATGGGCAAGGATGAAGAGCTTGGTCAAGGAGCAGTTTTTACCATGTGATTATACCATTCATGTGAAAAGAATGAGGCAGAATTTAAAGCAAAAGGACTTGGATGTGATGTCCTATACTGAGCAATTTCACAAGCTTAGTATTAGAGGAGGTTATGAGGAAGAGGATGAGAAAATAGCCAGGTACATCAATGGCTTGAGGTACAATCTGCAAGATGAGATTGGTTTGCAATTGCCAAGGACATTGGGAGAATGTTTTCAGTTGGCCATTAGAGCAGAAGAAAAGGTGAAAAGGAAGCAAGAAAGATCAAACAATGGTGGAAGAGGAGGTAGTTCAAATAGGGGCAGAGGTAATAGAGAGCAAGGACAAGGCAGTAATGATAAAAGCAGCAATGACAAGGGTAAAGAGATATTTTCTAATCAAAGAGGTGGGTACACTCCAAGAGGAGGAGGCAGATTTGGACAAGGTAGAGGACCATTCACAGGCAGATGTTTTAATTGCAATGAACCAGGGCATCCTTCCTTCAAGTGTCCTAAGTGGGAACAAGCTGATAAAGGCAGAGAAAGGAGAGCTAACTTGGTGCAAGAAGAAGAAGACAAGAAGGAGGAACCAAAAACATTTATGGCAGACCCTGTGACTGATGGTGAGTTTCTCATGATCAAGCAAGGAGAAAGGCTTCATCAAGAACCAAAGGTAACCATTTTCAAAACAAATTGTCTCAGCCATGGTAAGATATGCAGATTGCTTATAGATTCAGGGTCACATAGCAATTTAGTTTCAGTTGATATGGTAACCAAGCTAGGGATTGAAACTTTTGATCATCCTACTCCCTACAAGGCCACTTGGGTAACTCAAGGACAGCATGTAGAGATTGGTAAGAGAGCTTTTGTTGATTTCTCAATTGGTTCATATCATGATAGAGTGCTTTGTGATGTTATTCCTATGACTTGTGGTCATATCATCTTGGGAAGGCCATGGCAGTATATGAGAAGAACTTTGCATGATGGGTTTCTTAACACCTATTTGGTTCACAAGGGAGATGTTAAATATCAGTTGGTTCCTTTACCTTTGGAGCAGTCTAAAGATAGTTTTGTAATCTGTTTTGAGAAGAGTTTGCAGGTGAATAAGCAGGGTCAAACAAGGGAAGGCATTGGCAAGCTGAAAAGTGATAAGTTGCAGCAGGGTTATGAGATGGACAGTCCTCCAAATCAGTCCTTGTGGGATCTGAATAGTATCAAGATTGGTGGCATTGAATGCCCTATCAATGAGGGTAATAGTGGTGAAGTTCTTCCACAAAGGAGGCATTGGAATTAGGGCAGCAGTAGGGCACAAGAACTCACTGTTTTCAAGCAGCAAAGAGGACACACTAATCCTTATTTTGGTTCTGTCAAGAATGCAAATTGGCAGAAGAGAAAGACAGTAACTTTAGGAGACTACCTTCCTTCTCATTGGAAGATGAAAGCACATGTGAGCAAGAGGTTTCTTGGTGGCACCACATGGGACACTTCTTGGGACAAGAGTTCTTTCTTTCCTAGGGAGAATGGTGCAGGAGCACCCAAGGCTTTCAAAGAATTGTTCAAGAACCAGGAGAGTGCAGGGGTTAGGAGGGCCTTCCAAACAAATCAAAGCATTAATTATGATGTATTGAATCCTATAATGGCATTTGAGTTGAATAAGTGTAATGAGGGTGTTAAAAGTTCCAAGGTTCCTGATAAGGGATCTAGTTTAAAAAAATGCAATGTAAGGGGAAAACTATGTTCCAGGGGTTAGATTAGTGTTCTTATGCTTTATATAGGTCAAATAAACTTGGATGGTGAATATCCAATAGTTTTTAGAGGGTGGGTGTTAATAAATTTCAAATTTGCAATTTCAAATTTTCAAATTTCAGCTTAGGTGGGAAAGTGAGTTTAGGGCTTTAATTAGCTTTAATGAAATGGGAACTGACTTTAGTTGGTTGGAACAGTTTGGTAATTGTTTTATAACCCTAGGAGAGTCACTTGTACAGAGGTGGATGAAGTTTTGAAGGAATTGTACGGACTGTTCTCAAGAAAAAGCAGAAAATTATAGTTTTTTTTGCATTTTTTTGTGTCTTTTTGGAAGCCTATTGATTTTCTATTGAAGTTTGAATCAAAGTGATGGATTAAGCATTTATATTTACATGTTTTCAAACATTTGAATGCTCTGAAAGTTAATAAGAATCAATTCTTTTATGTTTTCTTGCTGACTATGTACAGAAAAAGTGCAGATTTTACATAGTTTTGAGGGTTTTAAATGAATAAATGATCCATTTCATGGTGTGACTGGCTGAAAACCTATGAAATGGATCAAGTCTAACATGTACCATGAAAAAATATCAGAGAAATGTGCAGGGAAGGGGAAATCTAACATGTGCACAGTGATTTAGCATGAGAAAATGCATGAAAGTGGACCCTAGGGTATAGCAGCAAATAATCTGCCTTAACAAGAGGTACATTTTTTAGTTTCAGTAGTTGAGCAATGATGAATGAATAGTGAAAAGTCAAAAATTAAGTCTTGGAAGTGTTTGGAAACCCTAGAATCAAAAAGCCCTAGTTTTAAGCCAAATTAGGGAGGGTTTTGTAGTTGGGTATGTTGAGAGTATCCTAGAAGATTAAAAGTGTGAAAATATTTGATTTGGGTGTGTTTTGGAAGACTGTTGAGATTTTCAAGGCTAGGAGACAAAGTTGAAGAGGGGTTGCTTTGTTAAATAGGGCTAATTAGGCCTAATTTGAAGGAAACAGTAGGGTTTGAAGTGAGGTTGTTTGAAACAATTGATGCCAAGGAGTTGACATGATGTTTTTCATCACAATCCACATCTGAAACCATCATTAGATTGGAGGTTCATTTGCAAAATTTGAGGAAGAAGTCAAAAATCCATTGCCAAAGGCCTAATAGGCTAGATGGCTATGTGAGCAGCAAAAGAGAGTTTGTATAAAATGGAGGGTTAGGGCTTGAAACCCATTTGAATCAAGTTTGTTCAAGTCTTTTGAGATCATTTCAATGATTAGGAATCACAAGGGAGGTAGATAAGTCTTAAGTGCAAGGTGAAGGCCTTATCTCTAAGTTGGTGTCTAGTTGAGAGATTGAAGAACAAAACTTTGTTAATCTTAAATCTTTGTGTATCAAGATCCACGTCCTGCATCATGTCTGGGAGGATGAATCAACTCATTGACTTTGTGCCACAAGACCAAATCAACTATTTTTGTGATGTTGATTTTGGGAGTTTCAAAATAGAACCAGCACAGATAGAACTAACTAATAGTGATCCTATGGAGAAGCATGCTGCACGGAACCACAATGGTGTGTGGAAGATGTATTTTGATGGAGCCTACAGCCAAGAAGGTAGTGGAGCTAGGATAGTATTTGTTTCGCCTGAAGGTAATACATTTAAGTATTCATTCCTGTTAACCTTTGAATGCACAAATAATGTTGCAGAGTATGAAGCTCTGTTAACTGGATTGAATATAGCGGTGAAGCATAAAATAAAGTTATTGGCTATTCTAGGAGATTCAAAGTTGGTTGTATCATAGGTTAAATCAAAGTATGTAGCAAAAAATAAAAGATTAAAGCAATACAAAAATGTTGTATGGGATACGATAGAGTTGCTTGATGCCTTCTCGATTGAATGGGTGGGGTACCCAGAGCACCTACACTGTAGCAAGTCTAAGTTGATACCTGGAAATTCATTTTATGGTTTTAGGGTGATGCCCTAGGGTGTTTTCATGAGTTTCCATGAGAAATTGAGGAACTAAAGTAAGGTTTTGGAAAAATATGATTGGAACTATATATGTGATAGTGTTTTGAGTTTTCTAAGGTCATTTTATGAAGGTATGAGGCATTGTAATGTTGTGATTTGTCTTGGAACCCATATTTTCATTAAACCCTCCTCAAATTGGCTTAAAATAAGGTTTTGTGGTTTGGCTAGTTGGAGTAAGTTTCTCTCGAGGAAAACTATGTTTTTGGGAGTTTGAATACATTTTAATTTGCTGCCACCTCTACATCATAGTGGTATCAGAGCCTAGAAAAGATATGGGCTGGTGAAGTTTGTTGGTTTTTTTGTTGGTGTTTGTGGTTGTGTGTTGTGCAGGTTGAGGAAGAAACTTGATTGCCTAGGTGTGGCAAAGTAAAGTGGAAGCAAGGAGAGACTTGCTTGTGGAGATGGATTTGTTGAGAAGATTGGAAAGATATTTGCAGGCTGAGGATTCAAGAAAGAAGGAAAGAGAGGAAAAAGAGTTAAGAAAGAAGGAAAGAAAGAAAAGGATAAGGCAAGAGAAGATGGACAAAGAGATTGCTGAGTTGAAGGGAGAATTGAAAAGACTTGAAGAAGAGTTCCAAGAATCCATGATGAAGATGGAACAAATGATGAAACAAGATACAAGTTGGCATTTGACATTAAAAAAGGAAGATGGTTTGGCCTATAAAGAAGATTATGAAGAAACAAAGAAAACAAAAGAAGGCAGCAAATTCAGTCAAAGATGAAGAAGAAGATTTATGGGCACAATATGCAGCCATTGAAGAAGAATGGAATAGTAAGGTTGGTGATGGAAAATTCAAACAAGAGGAAGAAGAACTCATCAAGGTAGAAGAAAACAAGGATATTGAGGTTGAAAATGAACTGGTGTCAAGATTGGATAAGTTGGTCATGGGCGAAGAGGAATTTGAAGTACAAGAAGAGAAGGAGGAGACCTCAAGGTCTCTATATTTTGTTTCTAATTTTTCCTTGGACTATGTATGTGCAGGTTATGAAGGACAAAGTGAAGTGTTTGATGATATGATAGAGTTTTGGGACTTCCAAGTTGCACGGATGCTTGATAGAAGAAGGCATAAGAAGAACAAAAGGAAAAAAAGACAAAATCTGATTGAAAATACAAAGTACAAGGTGCAAAGTAACTGGAAGACTAGGAAGAAGATAATTCAAAGGGGCTTGAATTCTTTTGCCCTCAGGAGTTTGGTGCAGGAGCACCTATTTGATCACATTCCTCCATAAGGCCATATTGAGTAATTTGTTCCATTCTTATGTTTTGAGATTTTAATAAGCCCAAGAGGCCACCTTTGTGGTGTTATAGGTTATAGGATGTTGTTCATTTCTCATATATTGTAAAAATTGTCAAAAGTGCAAAACTAGGTAGATGAAATGTCATTAAGGTGTTTTGTCAACACACTAATCAAAAGGTGGTTGCAAATAGTTGTTTTGGGTTGAAAATGTATAAATAAACCCTTCAAAACTCGAATTGGGGGTTGGAGACATCATTTTTGAAGTTAAATGAATGGCAACCTCAAGTTTGGTATGCATTTTCTGATTTTTACATTGTTACCAGATTGAAGTTGTGATTTGTACGGCCTGGTATGGACTCAAATGATAGAGTATCATATATTGATGGAAATATCTCTGTTTCTAGTTTCCAATTATTTTTGTCTCATTGAATTTCATCAATTTTTGTGGAAGATATGATTATTTTGGTGAGACTGCCTATTCTAACAATATTGTGCAGAATTTACAGTCTAAAGAAGTGTGATGGTACGGAATATAAATTCTATATTTTGGATCTAAAATCAATTGGATTTTGTTTCCATGTGAATCTACTTTCGTTTGCTTCAACTCTCATCAAAATTCATTAAGAATTGAATAAGTTATGAACATTTTTGTGAGGGCAGGTCTGAACCCTACCTAGGGTTTGCAGTTTTGGTAAAAATACAATAACTTTCATTTCAACCATTGGATCTTCATAGGAATTGGAGGAAAAGACTATAACTATGTTTTCTTCAATCTCACCAGAGGGATTTACTTCATGGTTTGTTTTGTAGAATTTATTAATGACTATTCATGGCAATAAATTGTGGGCTGCCATAGCTATGTTTTCAATATGATATAGAGTGACTAATAACATGTGTTATAAAAAGATTGTTTTGGATTATTGTTGAAGGTTTGTGGCAGAGGATGTTTTGTGAATCCTCCTAGCTCTGCATCAATGGGTAGATAGATCAAAAGAATATAATGGCAGATTTTCTAGCTAATGTAGCATTGAAGAGAGATGATGTTACGTTGGCTGGAGTGTCACAAATTGAATTCAAGATAAGGCCTGTTGTGCCTGATAATGTATATAGCTGGAAAGTTTTTAATGATGACACTGATTTTTTGAAATTCCTCCACTGTATAGACCAGTATGAAGCCCAAGAGATCGACTTCAATGCCTTTGGTGAAGAAGTTGATGGAAAAGAGACAGTATTTGGAAAAGAAATCTTACAGCTCAAAAAAAAAAAGATTCCTAAAGGCTTGGTGGCATTAGAGAGGGTATATGATGCAAGTGATCAGTCCTTAATGAAGTAAACACCAGTTGGAAGGGATGATATTGAAGAAATTAATTTGGGAACTGAGATGGCACCAAAAAGGGTGTACATAGGTAAAAAAATAAGTCCTGCAATTAGAAGAATGTTGATTGAATTATTGAGAAAGTACAAACATGTATTTGCTTGGTCTTATGAAGATCTGAAAGCATATAGAGAAGACTTGTTTCAGCATGAAATACCATTGAAGCCAGATGCTAAACCATTCAGATAAAAGCAGAGGTTGATAAATCCAACTCTAGAACCTAAAATGCAGGAAGAATTGGCAAAGCTCAGAGATGGTGGAATCATTAAGCCAATCAGACATTCAACATGGGTGTCAAATCTAGTCCCTATTAGAAAGAAAAATGGAGACATCAGATTATGTGTAGATTTCAGAAATCTAAACATAGCATCCCTCAAAGATAATTATCCTTTTCCTAACATGGAGGCCATATTGCATAAGGTGACAGGCTACGAATTGTTGTCCACGATGGATGGATTTTCAGGGTATAATCAGGTCAAAGTTAAAGAGTCTGAGCAATACAAAACAACATTCACAACCCCTTGGGGAACATATGTTTACCTGAGGATGCCATTTGGTCTCACTAATGCAGGGGCGACTTTTCAAAGAGCCATGGATGTTGCTTTTGCTGATTTGATCAATATTCTCATGGTGGTGTATCAAGACGATCTCACTGCTTACTCCAAGAAGGCTAAGGATCATGTTCATCATTTGGAAAAGGTATTTGTAAAAGCTCTTGAGTATGGTATTAGCTTAACCCCAAGAAATGTAATTTTTCTATCACAAAGGGTAAACTTTTGGGACATATTGTTTCAAAGGAGGGGGTTAGGATTGACCTTGAAAGGGTTGAGGCCATTGATAAAATTCCTGTTCTTAAAAATGTTAAGGCAATACAATCATTCTTTGGACAGATAAATTTTGTTAGGAGATTTGTCTCTAACTTTGCTGAGATTGTTAAACCCATAGCAAGAATGTTGAGGAAAGGACAAAAGATAGAATGGACTGCAGAAGCTTTGGAAGCTTTTGTATCTATAAAACGAGCCATCAAGGATGCTCCTATTCTCAAGTCGCCTGATTTTTTAAAACCTTTCTAGATTTTTTCATTTGCCTCAATGCATATTGTTGCAGCTGTTATGTTACGAAAGAATGAAGACGGTCATGAACAACTGGTATCTTTTTTTAGTAAATCATTACAGGGTTCTGAACTAAAGTATGATATAATGGAGAAGCAAGCATTTGCACTAGTAAAAGCTATAAAAGCTTTCAGGCCGTATCTTGTTGGAGCAAAGGTAGTTGCTTATGTTCCTCATGCAGCAGTAAAGGACATTCTAACACAGTCTAAAGTAACAGGTAAAAGATGCAAATGGATCAACAAAATCCAAAAATTTGACTTGGAGATTCAAATTACTAAACTAGTCAGAGGTCGGGGTTTGGCTAAATTAATGGCAGAGGAAAATATTGAAGCAAATCAGATTTGCAATGTAGAAGAAGAAGATGTAATTGCAAGCATTGAGCATACTCAATGGTATACATATATCATGCATTATCTTAAATATATGAAGTGTCCAAAAGGATTGAATGATAACCAAAAAAGAATGCTGAAGTTGCAGGTGTCTAAATATGTTTTTATGGATGGAGATTTATTTTGGAAAAATAGGGATGGTGTATTATTGTTATGTTTGGATGAATTTCAATCTAAACATGTTTTGAGTGAAATGCATGAAGGAGTGTGTGGAGGACATTACTCAGCAAAGACAACAGCACATAAAATTCTCAGGGTAGGGTATTATTGGCCTAAGATTTTTAATGACTCTTTTGCATATGTGAGAAAACGTGAAGCTTGTTAGAAGTTCTCTGGAAAATTGAAATATCAGGGAGCTTTGCCACTTCAACCTTTGCAGGATGATGCCCCTTTTCATCAATGGGGAATTGATTTCATTGGAGAAATACAAGAAAAATCAAGTGGTGGACATAGGTGGATATTGGTGGCCACTGATTATTTTACCAAGTGGGTAGAGGCCATCCCAACTAAACAAGCTACAAGTAAGGTGGTGACATAGTTCCTGATGGATAATATCATTACTAGATTTGGTACACCAATGAGGTTGATTACTGACAATGGGATGTGTTTTAGATTAGATGAATTTAGAGGCTTCTGTAGTACATATGGTATTGCCATCTCTTATGCAGCTCCTTATCATCCACAGGCTAATGGACAAGCATAATCTAGCAATAAGAGTCTTTTGAAGATTATAAGAAGGATGCTAGGTCAGAACAAGAAGGCTTGGGATTCAAAATTTAGATTGGCTGTATGGGCTGATAGAATTACGGTGAAGAAGGCAATTGGGAAGTCCCCATTTGAGTTAGTGTATGGAGCCCAAGCCAGGATGCCTTTGCAGAACTTGTTACCTGTTTACAAGTTTGTTCTTTCGGAAGATTTGGATATTCCTGAACCCATGGAGGAAAGAATGGAGCAGCTAGCTGAGCTAGATGAAACAAGGAGAGTGGCTCAAAATCAAAATATAAAGTTGTAGACGCAAATGAAATATTTATTTGACAAAAAGGCAAAGGATAGGAAATTTGGAGAAAATGACCTGGTATTGATGTGGAATGCAAGATGCCAGGAAAAGGGAAAACATGGTAAGTTTGAAGCCTTATGGCTAGGGCATTTTGTGGTGATTGGAAAGAAAGGTGAAGACTCATACTATTTGTAGAATATGGCTGGTGAGGATCAGGAATTGCTTGTACATGGGAAATTTCTAAAACATTTTTTCTCCTGAAGTAACATAGAGGATTAAGGGTTGCTAGTGCATGGACAATTATTGATGATCCTCTTTGAAATTCTTTTCCATGCACAGTAGTTTAGGAAATAAAAGGAACAGGATTTGCAAGTACATGGACAATCCTGATTTTCCTTCTTATGAAATAAATTCTTCCATGTATAGTAGTATAGGGTCTCTTTCATTGCCATTGCCATTTGTTCCATTCTGCTCACATGTTCCATCACTTTGAGTTTGGTCTGCTCACCCAGATATCTGAATCCTTGCAATGATCTTACTATCATTCATCCCCAGACGGAGGCACTATTAGAATTGTAAAATTTTGAAATTTTACAGTCTATTTCATTTAAGAGTTCCAGTGTTGAGTCCTCATCATAAGAATAAAATTCCCTCTTTGTATTGTCTTGCTTATTTTTTTTCATAAAATTCATTGAATCCATCAAGTCCTTTTTAATTAAAAGACCTGAATCGGCAAGACATGATAAAAGACTCCCTGACCTGATTTTTCACTAATATATGTTTGTTGTAGACTATCGATAGGACATTTTTCTTGCTTCAGTGACAAAAGGAGTCATTTTAGTAAAGGGAATCATTGTCGGAGTGAGGTCATAGTGAATACATTGTTTTTCACCAACCAGTGCATGTGAAAGTATATCGGTCAAGCTAAATGTATTCGGGAGGATGTCTTGGCGAATTATTTTTTTTTTCTGATAGGCATCTATAAAAAATATATCGGCATATGTTGGGGTATCGGTGTAATGTCAGGGAAAAGACAGTATGTCATACTGACTAATGTATAAAGGGGTCATTTCAGCTAGACTGATTGGTATCAGCATGAATTCAAAATAAAGTCATTTTTTCTTACCGACTGGCTTGCAAACAAATGTTTTGGTAAGGTTTATGTGCATCGGGGAAGGTCTTAGCGAAGGGGCCATTGTTTGGTTGAACCAAGTTCAAGGGTATTTAAAAGCTATCGGTGAGAAGCTATAGAGTCTTGCCGAGTTAAAACTTACGCCAATGGAGATGTGCATTGCCAGAAAAGGAGGTTTTCAGTATGAGCTTCACCGAGGTTTGAAAGATATAATGACATAATATTTTGGGGTGAGTCTTGCCGAATGGAGTAATATGGAGGAGTGATTTCGGTAAGACATTTAGGGCCGGTATAAGTCTTTCCGAGTTCTCATGGTCTTGCCGATTGAATTTATTTCATTGGTAGGATTGTTTTCATCGGCGAAAGGATGATCTCATCGTCGTGACTTAAAAATGCTTTGAAGAATGCATATCAGTATGGCACCATGAAGTCTATGTAATATCTCCCCGACTTGAAGTTGTCACAGTGACATGAAAAAATAGAAGCAATAGCCATCAAGTTGATTCCCGGTGTCGGTAAGACCACAGAGTGTCTTGGCGAATGGTGTAATAAACATTGAAAAGGGATTTCACCCCAGTTATAAAATTTTCTCATCGATAGGACATTTGATGTGACAGTGCCAGTTTCAAAGGAAGCTTCATTCGTACTTCATTAATGGCACGATGTGATAAAACAGTAATGATAGTAGTGTTTTAATCAATTCTTCATTTCTGAATTGATTGCTGGTGAATTGGCATGCTGAACAAAGAACCGAGACATTTTTTCAGTCCGAGGAGATCGAGCAGAATACTATAAGTACTTGCTTCTTTTTTCTTCACATTTTGATTTTGTAAGTTTGAAAATGGAGTCTTCTGGTTCTGGAAAGGGTAAGGGTAGAAAACTTGGTGAGAGTAGTCAGTCGAGGGGAAAGAAACAAAAGACTGATACAGAGCATGAAGGCATTGAACGAAAGTTGAACCAAGATCTTATAGATCAATTACCTGGTTCGGGGCCTAAAGCTAGAAGGTCCGCACAGCTTAGGGTAGAAGTTGATAAGCTGGATGATAAATACAAGTTCATAGGTGATGTCTGGACCACTATGAGAGGGTATGAGCTTTTCAATTTCCACTACCATAGGAGAAACCATTTTGAGCCAGTCTGTAATCCATGGAAGTTGAATGTAGGGAAATTGGTGTGCCCTAATGTATTTGTAAATGCAGAATTGGTAAAATTGCTTGCTGATCATTATGATCCAAAACATAAAGCAATATGTGATCCTTCTGGAAGACCACAGATACATGTGTCAAAAGAAGCAATTGGTGAGGTTTTCAAATTGGAAGGGTTTTGCAATGAGGAAATTAATTGTGAGAAGTTGCAAAAGGAATTTTCAAGAATGGATACAAGTTACAAGGGTTGGAGGTTACCAATTCACAGGGTTAAATGGGGTAACAAGCAAGAACCTCTGGAAGATAGTGAAGGGCCTCCCTATCATGTAGATTTGTTTGAACCCTATATGAAATACACATATTTTTTAGTGTGTTAGGTGTTGGGGATGGATGCCCCTGAATTCATGTCAATGGTGCCAATGGTTATCATAGCAGATATTCAATATCACAATTCCAGGCCATTTGATTATGCTTCATATATTTCTAAGGAGCTTGACTCAGGGTTGATGGCTATAAAGGGTGGAGCTTCTATTCATCTTAGAAATTATTCATTGTTGATGCATTTAGTGCTATATTTCGGACAGGAGTTAGGGGTATGGCCCCTAGAAATGAGAGTTTCTCAAATTGGCAAGGAGGGTGAAGCATTGCCTGTTCAGTTGTGGACTGCTCTTTGGGACAACAGGTTTGTTGGTTCTAGTTTCATTCATTTTGAAGAATATTTTGTAAAGACATTGTATAAATTGTATCATTATCCTTGTAACTATTCATTGACTGATGAGATCAAAAGATTCCTTCGGCCTAAGGACTTCAATGGGCCTATTGATCATAACTGGGGAGATTGGTATTGTTTGGAGGGAGCTACAGTAATCAGAGTATATGGATTTGAAGATGCTCCTCTTATTCTGCCAAGGACAGTTCCAAATAGGGTTGCATATTTGGAAATTGTCAGACAGATGGATTACTGTAGTGTGATGCAATTCAGTTCTTTTGGGAAGCAGGCTTTTATGCCTAGTACTTTATGTTTTGGTGATTTCACTGTATTGGCTAAAGAGGGATATAATTCAATCCTTGACAGATTGCTGCATTATAATATGAAAAGAGGACCAACCAGGAAAAACTTTGACTCTGAAGGATATATCAATTCAGCCAAAGAAAGGATTAACTTTGGAGGGTATCGGCATGTACCCTATCCTTTTGATGATATGATCAAGAATCTGGATGAAGATGAAGCAGAAAGAGTAGTTGAAAGGTATAACCAAGGGCTACAGGATATTGAGTTATTGTCTTCTGGAGATGAAGAAGCACCAAGAGCTAATGTGCCACAGGGTAAAACAGAAAAGGTATCCCGGATGAGGACTCAACAATATGTCTGCCCAGTCAGAGAACAGAGTGTTGAAAGTGGTGATGTTGATACAAGGCACATGGAATACAGATCATTTGTTTCTGATGATGAGTTTATACATTCCCCAGAGTTCAAGGCATTCTTGTACAAGCAGAAGGGGAAGGAAATAAGGGAAAATGTTGATGATGTTACTTCAGGAAATGAGGAACAATTGCTGGCTCAATTGAGAAGATGTGTGGATGATGACATGACAAATATGACTCCTGAAAAGGGGAGGAAAATGTTAGAGAGTGCTGGTGTCATGATCTTTCCTCGCCTTGATTTGAATTCTGCGTTGGTTTTTGATAGTTTCTTGAAGGGCAGTAATGCTACTCACAAGCTTGATAAGGAAAAGGTGATAGAAGTGTATGCGGGTTCCAAATATAATACTGATGAGGGATCAATGTTGATATGGGCTTTGTACCCACCCCACAGGAAATCAGTGGTACTTGATACAGAGAAGGCATTTGGCCATGTTATGACTCTAAAAGTTGGAGAAGCTGATCCTGTTGCTACTGCAGATATTGGGGTAAATATTGCAAGGTTAAATAAAGCGCAAATTCAGCTGTTGATAAAAGAAAGAGAAATTTATAAAACAAATAATGAAAAATTGCTGAGAGAAAATGATAGACTAAAAGATTTGGTTGGTGTTTCAATGGGGACAACCAAAATGATTACTCAAGGAGAAAGCTCTCAGGCAAAAGACCACTGGGTAGGGTCAAGTGCTTATTCTCAAGGAAAGTATGATGCTATTGCTGCAATTGTAAAGAAGAGGCAGGATCATTTGACATCCTGGTTGAATAAATTGTGGGGAAAATACTCTCATACTATTGCTACATTGAAGGAGCACACAAGGATGGATGGACGAATCATGGAGAAATTTCATGAGTTGGCTCAAAGTGATGAGGCTAGCAGTTCTGTACTTGAATCTACAAATCATATAATCAATTGCCATCAAAATTTCTATGATGAATTGCAAGGGGATGAACAGGGGTTAATTGCAGCTGCCGAGAAAACTATGATTACATTTTCTGATGATAAAGGTGAATTGAAGGATGCTGTCAGATGGAAAAATGAATGTGAGTTAATGCTAGATGAAATCATGAAGACAACTTCTGCAGAGGATACAACATTGGAAGAAGTGAGCGATCAAAATGAGGAAATGGTCAAGATGGAAATCACGATCCAGAATGCTGTTGGAGATGCAGACACATATGAGTGCTGGGATAATTTATACCACCTCAATAAGACTCACTTATGGCTAAATAGAGCCTAATTATTCTCTATCTTTTATTTTGTATTTTGTATTTTCTATTTCCGAAAGGATGCGTCCTTTCGTATTCTCAATGTATAAATGTCCATTTTGAAAACAATCTGCCGATATAGATAGAATAGGATAGAGAATAGAGAATACGGTGGAACGCCATGTTTCACAGGGTTGAGACTCTGATGTATGTTTTGAAGCTATGGAGATATCAATGAAAATCATCTGATTTGCTGGCGTATTCTGGTGTCAATTGTTGTGTTGTGCCTATTGAAAGAATTATTTAAGTTGTCTCTAAGATTGATGTTGCTTGGTTATTTAGATCAACATAACATGTTTATGTCTGGTTTATCAGTACGTATTTTTCATATCTATGTGATTGGTTGATAGGTTCTTTCAAGGAAGGATTAAATCCTTTTGATTAATCACAGTAATCAGGGAATTTCATTTAGATCAGTAAGAAGAACTTAATAATCACAATCTTGCATGTTTATACTAGTTATAAACAAAATATGCCAAACAATTTGAATAACCTCCAGAAAGAAGTCAGTTGTTTAAGGTTTCATTTGACTCCATATATTATATAAGGTACTGGTCTCACCATTTCCATCATTTTGTTTCATTCATACTTTTACATCTATTAATTGAGCATATTAGGGTTTAGTTTTGAATGCTGGTATACAATATATACCAAATTTGTTTTATTTTGTCCATTTCAATTTTCCATATTGGAAAAATCATGGCATGAAGATAAGATCAATAGTCAAGTTTGCTTCATTTATTATAGGTACACCCGCCTAGGTCTAGCAACACCTGGAGAGTAGAAGGTTTAATTGTTTCAAACCTTGTTTTGTTACCCTAAAATGTTGTTAAAGCTTGGCAACCTTTCGTGGTTCAAACCTGCATTTTTGTGAGCTAACAATTCCATTACTTATATCTAAAATCTTATAAATAATATTATCATTTTATTGTGGTTAGGGTGGTCAAACAAATACCTACTTCTTATTTTTTCCCTAAAATTTAAGTACAACTACATTGAAATTTCAAATTTTCACCAAATAGAAAAAAAACCTAGTAGTTTAGAAACTACATTCAATTTTCTATAGATTCTATTCTTACATATTTTTGAAATAATATAGATAACTTATTCAAATTTTTACGTCAAGTTTCCTAACTCTAATTTTTTAGAATTTTTTGCCACTTAAGGGCTTGTTTTTTCCATGATGATCCTACAGATACCTGGAGAAGTAGGTTAATCCTTAATAGCCAAGAACAAGTACATTCATTGTCATTAGGATCTTCATACTTAGAATCTTCATTAGATATACTAGCATTCTCATTCACATAATATTATTTGTTAATCTTCTTTCCTTTCCTTTCTTTCTCATATCTTTGTTTATTCCTCTTAGCTCTTTCTAGACACTTTGTAGCATAATGACCTATTTCTCCACGACTAAAGAATTTAAAGGGTAGATTTAATTCATTAATACAAGAGCATTTCCTCATCCTTCTCACAAAGTTAGCTTCTATTTCATCAAAGTTTTCTTCATCCAGATCTTCAGCTTTTGTCACCTTAAAAGCAGTTTCTAATTTACATACATTCCTTAGACTTGTCTTCCTCATCTCACAAGATGTCAGAAATACCAACAATAGATCTTTAGTGCTGGTCTTATAATGTATACTCTATTCAATAGCACAAAACTTCTCAATGTAAGCATCAGAGGGAGTTCTAAGAATCTTCTTCACAATTTTGGTTTCATCTACTATAACACCAAGTCCTCACATTTTGGCCACTATCTCATCCAATCTTTCTACATAAGCCTTAACATTCTCATCTTCAAACATATGCAGAAGCTCAAACTATGTCTCCAAATTCGATAATTGTACCTCTTTAACTCTGTTATCACCTTCATGTGCCCTTTCCAAATCATCCCAAACTTCCTTAGCATTCTTTAGATTCTAAACCTTAATCAACTTGGAATGTACAAGACTATTCTTCAAAATGTACTTTTCCTTATTGTTCACTTCATGTGCTTTGATCTCATCAGCCATGCTCAAAACATTAGCAAGAGGAGTGTAAGGATTCTTATAGGATTTCTCCACATCATATCCATAATACTCTATATATTCTTCCATCAATATTTTTTAGATAGCATAGTTAGTTCCATCAAACCTTGGATGATCATAAGTCATATTTCTAGCCATCCCAGACCTTGCTCAAGCGCTTAAGCTCTTCACCAAGGAACCAAGCTCTAATATCAATTTTTGAACAAGACAACTAAGAGGGAGGTGAATCAGTTGTCAAAGGTTAAACTTTAATTTATCCATTATAACTAATAGTTAACACTGCTTAATGAATTAAAAAATGAATACTAGTAAAGAAAGAGAAAACCATCACATAAACACCATAACTCTAGATTTACATGGAAAACCCAATGACGGAAAATCAACAGTGAGGATTAACTCACACTATAGAGAATATCAAAACAGATTACAAGAGGCTCACTGCCAAAACAAAGACTCACTATCCAACTGGGCTAACAACCAAGAGGGCTCACTACTACAAAGATATAAATAAGATAAAGAAGAATTGTTACATAGAGTCTAAGAAAATCTCAATGCAACAAATGGTTCTACCATAATTTTGTCAATCCACTTGTAGACATGCATGAATGATAGAGTGCACGTTCAACTCATTGCTTCCAAAAACTCAAAATTTAGGCTTTGCATTGATCTATCATACTTGTATCACACACACACACATAGATTCATGCTTATCTCTATTCTCTTTTCGCTCTTGCATCTATATCTTTTCACTCTATTCTTCTTTTCTTCTTCTTTCCTAATCCATTATGCATTTATACCATCTTCAACTTTCAAACATATCTAAAGTCAACCATCCAAATTCAAATTCAAATTAGGTTGGCACAAAAACATTCTAGGGTGGAATTAGAATGAGGGTGACCCAAACACATGCTTCATCAAGACTTAAATAGATCCAACATGCTTCACTATTTCTGAAAGTAGTATTCTGGACAAGGTTGACCAAACTAGTGTAAAAAAATTAGAACAATTAAGCACAAACTTTCTAGATACCAGATTTGTCTTCAATACAATCAAAATAATTCAACTCTAGAACTACATGTCATAATACTTGTAAAAAAATATTTTAGCACACAAATGCTTTCTTGCACTTCTAGGGTTTTCACCTGAAAGGGGAAATATGGGCCAAAATGCAATGTACAAATACTCAAAATCAATGAAAGGATGGATTCAATATGCTTAAATATGATGTATACATGCAATAAAATGAAAAAGAAATGATTTATTAATGCTAAACCTAAGAAATACAAAGTGTTGGAAAACATAGTGATGTACGCAAAAACACCTAAGAGTGCAAGTAACTGATAATAGAATTAAATAAGATTGGAAAGGTGCACCTAGAATCTAGAGTTTGATGTAGAGAGGCCCTCTAGAATTCTATAGATTTGACTATAAATGTTGACTGGGACACTTGTGCCAAGCTGGGCAACTTAATCTAGTTTTGGGGAAAATCTATCGGAATAGGAATTTGCCAAATGGGTATCAAAAAATGTAGAAGCCACTTCTCAGGCCTATCAGTGGGACTAATTCACCACACATGGGTATCCAAAAATGTAGAAACCACTTTTTAGGCCTATCAATGGGACTAATTCACCATAGATGGCGACCTAGTCCACCTAGGAAATTTGAGAAATTCAGGATAGGATTATGTAGCTTTTGGTCTGTACTTCCATTTCTGATAGTACTTCCATTTTTGGATGGGTATCCAAAAATGAAAAAAACCACTTTTCAAGCCTATTAGTGGGAATAATTCACCATAGATGGTAACTTATTCCACCTAATAATTTTGGAAAATTTGAGATAGGATTTTGTAGCTTTTGGTCTATACTTCCATTTCTGATAGGTGTCTAGTTCAAATTATATAGAAAAATGGGCTGAAATTGGTCTCCAAGCTTCAATTAGGGCTTTGTTAACTTCGATGACTTTCATGGATTGAAAAAACCTTTTTAACACCTTTCTCTTTGATAAATCTACATACAAGACCTGTAAACACACATGCAAAGAGGGGGAAAAGGGTCAAGGGTTAGAATATAGTGGTTTGCTTTGGTCAAACCCCAATTTGGTAATCAAACCTAGATAATGAAATGAAATAGAAAGAGAATGATGAATAAACAACATGCAATGTCACAAACTCACCAAACCCTTGATGTTGAAATCTGAAGATATGCAATGAAGTGCTCCAATGGATGCTTGAAAATTCCTAGAATGCTTCAAGATTTCTTGAATGATGAAATGGAAATTAGAAGATTATAGAAGATATTAGGAGATGAAAAATTAGGGGAAAATCCTTTATTAATACTTGATTTTACTAAATTTCTTGAAAATAACACATCATAGGCTGACCTCGAGAGTAGGAGAATAAAATCTCTCCAAAAAATTGAAATTATTTTGATTTTTGTGCCCAGTGGGACTAAGTCACCCTAGCTAGTGACTTAGTCCCACCAAGAAAATTTTATTAGGTTTCAGGAATTAAAGTGCATTAAATAAGGTTTAATGAGAATATTCTAAAAAATATGCTTAAGTAGGGTCAGAAAGTGCATTAAGGGGTCATGTAAACATAAGAAAGGGTTGAATTAGTGATGACAAGTCTAGAAAAGCATGAGGGTTTGTTACAACTCTTTACAAAACTTTGAAATAAGACTTGGTAAGTGATAAAAATGAGTTATTATAATTAATTAAAATGAAAGGGTCGTAGAAAAGTGTGAAAGTGGTTACAACACTTCACAACACTTTTACAAGAAATCCTTGAATTCTTAATGATTCATAAGGGTCCAAGACCTAATGTGAATGTGTTGACCACATTACAACATTAAATCTAGGAAAAATCAAGCCAAAGTCCACTAGGAGGGCCTGAACATGAGAAAAAGTAGAAGGGTTACTTTTTCTGTGTCCATAGTTAACCCCCACTTTACTGAGAGGATGAACCTGCTTCAAACTCACACTAAAGTAGCCAAACATGTAATCAAGAGGGATCTAAATGTACTAATAGTGGTAAGATGATAAAACAATGATCAAAAGGGATGATCAAGCCCCCAGGATCAAAATCCCATGGAAAACCAAACATGAAAACAAAGGAACACACATGAGAATGAAAAGAAAAGAGAGAGTTAGATCAAGCTTCGATCATTTTTCCATCCCATTGTGGATCAGATCTAAGCTATTTATCCATAATGAAAATGAATACTCACTTCGGGGTGACATAACTCATGGTTGTCCATCAGGTGAAAAGGCCTAAAAGGTGAGAAACATACACTCATGGATGGTATGCACTCACACACATGCAAGTGGCTATGGGGAAAATTCATGCCTTTGAATGGGCTTCCCACTCAACCATACCAAATTTATTCCTCTTGATAACTTTAATAAGGTGCCACAAAGGAAAATTTTGTCTTGTGCTTCATGAGACAAGAAAAGCTTTGTATGCTTAGAACTCATGAACAAATGTGATGGCACTACAAGCATGCAAGTTGTGCTATGCAAGGTGGCCATATAAAAAATGCAACATGCAACATGCAAAATATGTTCAAAGGAGTCTTGCTTAGTTCATGTGAGGTCGTTAACTTAGGGAACATTGTGTCTAATGTCTCCAAGAGAGGATCGATCAATGAATAGAAAATTAACATGGAAGAGACATAGGTTATCTCAATGCTTTGCATCATCCCCAAAAGGGAAAACACAAAAAAGGAAAAAAGGAAAGATAAAGACCTTTTGGGTCAACATGGAAGAGACAAGGCATCTCAATACTTTGAGTCATCCCCAAAATGGAAAACAAAAACAAAGGACAAAAGAAAAGAGAAAGACCTTTTGGGTCAACATGGAAGAGATATAGGGCATAACAATGCTTTGCGTCATCCACAAAAGGAAACCACAAAACAAAACAAATAAGAAAAGGAAAAAGTGATGTACAAAATATATAAGAAAGAAGGTACATATAGAGGAATGTCACAAAGAGAGGAGAACATCAAACATCATGTCATAGGGGAACACAATACACACATACAAACATATAAAAATAAAAAGAAAAAGGAAATGCAAAGGACTAGTAAGGCAGATGCGAGTCAACCATCAAGCAAGTCATTCACCTCCCAGTCATGTTCCTGATGTGTCAAGGGTGGACAACTAGCCAAGGGGACAAGTGCAAGTGTTGAACTAGGGGAATTACCAGGTTCTACACATGTTGCGAAATATCGTCATCATCATCTAGATTAAGAACAATAGGAGGATAGATGGTAATGTCCAATGAAGGGTGTATCACAAGTTTTGTATTAGATCATTTTGTTGTGATTGGGGAGGAGGGTCATCATCATTGCTTCTATCAAGTGTGGATTTTTCTTTTCTTTGTTTTCTCCATTTTTAACTTGCAAGCAAGGGCACGATTCCTACACATATGCTCCCTAGCTCCTCTATTTATTTTGGTTTTATTGTCAAGTTGTTCTTTTGAAGGAGTGGGTTGATCAACCATTGGTTGCTTTTCTTCCTTGAGGGGAGGAAAAGAAACCATGGAAGGTTGTTCATCTAGTTTCTCCTTTTCTTTATAAACTTGTTTTATATGATAAATATGGGGTTGTTATCATTATCTCTTGGTCATTTAGATGATGAAGGTGAAGTTTTTATTATTGGTTGATCTTGACTTGTTGGTTTAGGTTTGAGGTTGAAGCATTTCCTCACCTAGGATAGGAGTGTCAAAAGTGGATGGGGACGTGTTGCGGAGGAAAATTCGAAATTTTCTTGCTTCAAAATTTTGGTAAGCATGAAAAAGAAGTCTTTGCGAGGTACTATAGGTTCCATGGGATCAATCCAAAAGGATTCTAAGGAGAAGTTTCCTTTAGAAGACAAAGGGTTAAAGCCACTATGGTGAATAGTAAATATGTCATTGTCAAGCAAAAACTTTAAGCATTTGTGTATGACCAAAGGAACAACATTCATTGAGTGAATCCATGGATGGCCTAGTTGCAAATGAAATTGTTCTAACTGTGGGATGATGGAGAATGTAACATCCACTATTTAGATTCTATCTCTAATGGAAGGATGATTGATCCTATTGTAGGGCAAACAAAACCATTGTGTTTTTTGATCCATGCTCTTAGTTTTTCATAATCATCTTGATAAACATCATGTAATACCAAACATTCTTCAGTGATCACATTCTCTCCACAAGTGGGATCTATGAGTATCCCATTAGTCGGATTATCATAAATATGACTGGTATTGTAAAGAGGACCATCGGGAAGATTTGGAAGGATATCATTAGAAGAGAAAGTAATATCAAGAGATTTCTTAGGTTGGCCCTTATGAGGGATAATATCTATTGCACCTAATATTTCATTCATAGGATTAATAGTAGTGGTATGTGGAATAGGATCAAGATGTTCAATAGGTATATGAATAGTCATCACATCATTATTTTGAGTTTCACTAGCTTTGACAAATAACACATTATGCTTGGGCATTAGATTGGTAAAAATTTGCAAATTTTGATTTGGTGGGACAACGAAATTATTTCCTTTAACATTAACATTTGAAATGAATAAAGAGCCAGAATCAATGATGTCTTGAACTAGGTGTTTAAGACACTATTTTGTGTCATGTCCATTTTATCTATGATAATGGAAATAAGCGTTGGGTTGAAAGGTTGGAGGTAAAGGCTTAGTTGGATCTAGTGGTTTAACAGTAGGTAAAGTAATCATCTATTGCTGCAAAAGTTGGGAATGGTGTTATGAAGAGTGTCTGGTAAAGGTGTAAACTATCATTTTGGATCTCCATAACTATAAGGTATCACAACTTTAACAATTTCTACTTGGTTGTTGACAGGTTGAGTTGGTTGTTTTGGGGGATTGAACTATAAAAATATATTTTTTGGTTTTCTAAAGGGTTGTGAATTATTTGGGTTGACATGTTTAGATTTCTCAACTCATCCAGAAGTGGACTTAGCATCATGACTACTAACCAAACTATGATAGTCACAAAGGGTTGTACATAGATGCATGAAAGAGGGAAATTTCATCATGGTCAATTTATCTTGAATTTGAATTTGTAAATTTTTAATGAACATATTTTGGAGATGTAGATCAAGAACCTTGGCATCGATTTGAGCATAAAGTGACTGATATCATGAGATGAAATTAGTTACCTTTTCATCCACACTTTGTTTTCATCTCATTAAATCAGTCAATATATTTTTGGGAATCATGTGGATTTGAAAATTACTTATGAATGCATCAACTAGTTCATTGAATGAAAGAATTGAATTATTTGGTAAGGATGAAAACCACTCTAAGGTAGTGTCTTTTATTCCTAGGAAACAATTAATAGTTTATCGTCGAGGAAAAAGTCATTGTATAAGGCTATGTAAGCATTAACATGATTAGTAGGATCACCCTTCCCTCCATACTTCTCAAATATAGGCATCTCTATTCCTTTTGGCATTGATGTTCTTAATATTTATAGAGATAGTGGGTTGCTATGAACATAATAGGTAGGTGGTCCATTCTCATTTTGGTTGATGGTGGATATTTGGTTTTGCATGGAGGAGATGGTTTGGAAATGTTGTGTGATGAGAGGGTCAATGTGAGTGGTATGAGGTGGAAGTGAAAGTGGTGATAGATTGTATGTAGTTGTAGGGAAAGTGAATGGAATGCTAATAGATGACATGGTAGAAGAGGAGAGAATATGCAAATCCACATAAGAATTAGGAATTCTAGCATGAATAGTCGAGGAAGGTATCACATTACTAAAATATTGCAAATTGTTGCAACTTGGGGAGTGGTGTAGGTAGGTATGGATGCTATGATGGAAGGAGGAGGAGTGGTAGGTCCTCCTTGAACAATCACAATGTTTTCTAGTTGAGATGTACTAGAGGTGGAAGTAATATGTTTATGGTATATCTCAACAATTTGTTTCATAACATCTAAGCCTTTTTTACATTCAAGCAGATGATCAATGTTTTCTATTGAAGGAATTGTAGTGGTTGAAATTTTTTCAAGATAAATGTTTTATTGCAGATGTGCTAAGTCCTCATGAATGTTAATGATTTTGTCTTGCAGGATGTGATCATCAGGTGTGTCAACTTGCATGTTATTTGAAGGGAAAGAGTTGATAAAGGTAGGATCCATGCCTAGTGTACTAGTTGCAATACTAGGAGTGGAAGTGTTAGACAATCCAAGATCCACAATGAGTGTATTATTGTGGGATAACATGAGTCTTGAGATTCTTCTCACTAAGGTATTAGCAATAGGACACCAAACACTCATGCAAAAGGTTTCTAAACACAGGTGAATTGAAATGTAATGAAACTAAGAGAAATAAAATGATAATAACTATAATTTTGGAAACTATAACAAAAATGTAATATCAAAAAATAGAAATGTAGAAAATGCCCAAAATATACCAGGAATTACAGTGCAAAATGTGTAGAAGGACTAAGTCACCCAGTGTGGCGAATTAGTCCCAATGATGTTTTTTTATGATTTTTTAGAAATTTTAAATTAAATTTAATGTGTTTCAAATGTACAGATGTAGCTATAGTATGAAAATGCTAAATTTTATTATTTTCCAATGAAATATAATGCAAAACTGCAAGCTATATGAGCTTTTCACTAATGCAATTTTTAAAACCCTAGGATGCAAATTAAACAATGCAACACCTAATACAATGTTAATGCAAGTAAAACCTAGGATGCAAATGCACTTGAAATCAAAAAGAAAATGTTCAAAAGTCAGGTTCACCAAAATGTAAATAAATATTTTGGCACCTAAATGCTTTCTTGCACTTCTAGGATTTTCACCTAAAAGGAGAAAGATGGGCCAAAATGCAATGTAAACACTGAAAATCAATGCAAGGATGGATGAAATATGCTTAAATATGATGTCTAAATGAAATAAAATAAAAAAGAAATGATTTATCAAAGTTCTAGAAGACACAATGATGTCTACAAAAACAACTAAGAATGCAAGTAAATGATAATAAAATTAAATAATATTGGAAAGGTGCACTTGGGATTTGAAGTCTGATGCAAAGAGGCTCTGGAATTCTATAGATTTGACTAGAAATTTTGACTGGGACACTTGTTCCAAGTTGGGCAACTTAGAACAGTTTCTAGGAAAATATGTTAGAATAGGAATCTGCCAAACGGGTATCCAAAAATGCAAAAACCACTTTTCAAGCTTGGTAGTGGGACTAATTCACCATAGCTGTCGACTTAGTCCACCTAGGAATTTTGAGAAATTTGAGACAAAATTTTGTAGCTTTTGTTCTATACTTTCTTTTCTTATAGGTGTCTAGTTCAGATTCTATAGAAAATGGGCTGAAATTGGTCTCCAAGCTTCAATTAGGATTTTGTTGACTTTCATGACTTTGATGGATTGAAAACCCATTTTAACACCTTTCATTTTGACAAATTTGCATACAAGAATTGCAAACACACATGCAAAGAGGGAGAAGAGGGTTAAGGGTTAGCGTATAGTCGTTTTCCTTGGTCAAACCCCAATTTGGTAATCAAACCCTAGATAATGAAATGAAATAGAAAGAGAATGATGAATAAATTGTTACCTATTTTTGCTACTATCTCAAATAGGTAGAGCTAAAGTGATTGTAAATGAAAAGACAGGTGCATTTTATTTCTTCTATATTACATTCCATGTGCATAAAGAAATCAGAAGACTATTCTACCATATTGTCGTATGAAGATGGATATAACATAGGAGAATATTGCACAAATATTTTTAGAAACATAGTCTTTATAAATAATGTAAATGTGTATTATCTCACACAAGCCATGAGACTAGATCTTTTAATGTAAATGAATGAAAAGAGTATGCATTTATAGATATTAAAGTAAAAGCATGCACATATAGGGAAAAGAGACTAGTCATTGTCTAAATTACTAGTTATAGTTGAGTTGCCTTGTGTCATCTTTAGTCTTGCACTTGTCCTACTTCCAACTTTTGCTTCCTTGCTGCTCCTAGTTTCCTGCATCTATGAGAAAGAATGTTGTTAGAGCAATGAAAGGTCTATAGTCACTATAAGCATATACCTCTATAAACATATAAAATGATTAGCCATGTGCATTAAAAAAAATATCTTACTAGTGATATCCAAGAAAATAAGGAGCATTATCAAACACATTTTCCATCTACAAAAAAATTTCTAACATGTGTGTTTCATGTGCAGGTATAGGAAAATTAATGTTGTAATTTTGTTTCATCAAATTACAACATGTGGTATTAAATGTGACTCCCACAAGGGTTGAGCCAACATGTTGTTTTGTTGTGCTTTAAAGAAGCATTGAAAGATAATTCATTTCTTTACGGTTTACTCAAGCAAGTACACTTCATTTGTGATAGTGAGGCATTTGTCACTGTCATAAGTGATATGTGCTTGTTCAAGGAAAATCATAAGGAATGTATTCAATGTTAGTATCAAAAACAAATTAAAGAAATGCAATAATGTACTTTTTCATGAAGGCATGATATGAAAATATCTATGCATTTATGAGAAAGGGGGGGGGAAATTATAAATGAAAGGATGTAAGAAAAGTGATTTCTATAATGACAATGATAGTCTTATGGGAACCTATAAAAGAAAAATATCATAGTCTATCTTGTAAAATATAAGATGGAAGGCTTTCATTGTATTGAGAAATGAGATAGTAAAAAGACAAGAAAATAACATGATGATAGTGATAGAGATCTTGCAGAGGTCTCAAAAGAACAATCTCTATCTATTAGGCATGGTACAACCAAGTGATTTTTGAAGAGGAAACCTTAGGAACATCAAATATATCTGCAAAAAAGTATGTACAACATTCAACAAGATAGAGTTAAAAAATTAAAATCATGCCTTAGGAACAATAAGAGGATAGTCTCTCTCATAGATCATGAAGAAAAATCATGCAGAGATTATGAACAGTGAATGTGGTTATTTACACTACTATTTATTTAGTTCATAATGCAGAGTAAGAGGAAAGCCATGCCATGAATGAGAAAGGAACTCTTATTCAAGGCAATAATGCATTAGATATCTCAAAGGGAAATGTATCCTCTCAATCATCTTTTTCCATTAGATTTAGGGGAGGAGATAAATACAAATAGTAATTATGATTTTGTTAAAGATGGATGATAAATTTCACTAACTTGAAACATGGACAACATCAATTCTTGAACATTCATAACTTGCTAATTCGAGAAATATAGGATATAATTATAACAAGAGGTAAATGCTATGGGTTCTTTTGTTTGTATTTCCACAATCAAATCTAACAGTGCAATTAAAGTAGTTTTACTACTCTAGTCTCAATAACAAGCCTAAAAGATAGATTACAGTCATTGAAAGAATTGTGCAGACCCTATGATAGCATGGCTTTTCATAGTAATATGAGAAATATTGCATGATAGTCAAAGGGATGGTTTGATCAATTTAAAGGAGACTACATTCTTGATAGAATAGTGTCTAGAGGACAACCCGAATGATAGTCATAGAAGTGAATGACAAAAGATTCCTGAGTGACAATGAAAAGCAAGGGAGAAGATAGGATGAAGATGATAGATGACTGTGAATAAGTGAATCTTCATGAATAATACAATGGTCTATAATGGTAACCTTGTAAGGGAGTACAAGTGCTTTTGATTTTGTTGATTTACTAATGCTTTTCATTGAAAGTAAATAGGATGTTTAGAGTTGAAGGTCATCAAAATCTATGGAAAGCATACAAAATAGTATGATAGTAACACAAGGACAATTTTGAATGCATGAATTCCAAGGTTCTTAGAGGAGAGTTCAAGGAATGATTAAGACCGACCAGAATTGATTGAATGAGAAGATGGACATATATAAAGCAAAGCACAGTTTAACCTTTAACACAATTTGGGTGACTGTGAACAAATTTTAGTGGAAAACCCAAAATGCATAAATAATCATAGAATGATGCATTTTGAAGAGAGATTTATAGTTGAGCTTAAAGCCTAGGTTAGAAATGAAGGAGAAGTGTAGGTTGAGCCATGACCATCTTTGATGGAAACATGCAGAGAATATTAAAATTTCATCATACAAATTTTTGAAAATAATAAGATCTATAGGAAGAGAGCAATTTTTTTGAAATACATACAAACCCACTTGGGGTTTTTGAACCTCAAGCCCTAAATTTTCATCTCAAGGATCGATACATGATAAAAATGGTGTCATTTTTGCCTATAATGAGGAATATGACTGTGGCCTAGAAAATACAAATACCTCATTTGTCTAAATAAAATGTCATTTTTCTCCAAGGAATATGTATGAAAGAAACAAGAATAGCATAGGGTTGCACCCAAAATAGAGGAATACATCATAATTTCTCCAACCAAATCCCGAGCTTAAGGAGAATACAAAGATAAGCTATAGAAATAAAGGGTGGGGCTGTGGCCATTAGATGATTCATAAAACCATAAACAAGAATATAGAATATATGTTGGCCATTGAAACAAAGTTTTATTTTCCTCTCCTTTCAAAAGACATAAAAATTGCATACTAAATACAAGGGGAAATCTTACATAGTTGACCTTAGCTTTGTTCACCAAAATATCTGCCTAAAATGCTCTCTCAAGGCTCATGGAGAGTTCCTCATGGTGGTCAAAGCAAAGAGAAGATAATAGAAAAATGAAACACACTAGAGCAAGCTACAAGAGCCACAACTTGAGAGGGCCAAAGTCATTTTAAAAACTCAAGTATTGCTTTCAAAATGGCTTGCTAGTGTCACATTGAGGAGATCTGCAGGGGTCTTACACAAAAAAAGGTCTTTGTAGCTTGCAAAATCCACCATGAAATCCTACAATAGTGCTCCAACAAACCCTATGTTGGCTTGCTCTAGCTTCTTCGAGAAGGTTCAACACCAAATGAAATGAATATTTTCATTTTTTCCTTTCTTTTGTTTTTAGGGTTTGTAAAACCTAGATGTCGAGTGATATTTTTTTCCATATCTTTTAAAAAATATAAGAGTGACTAATGTATGTCGAGGAGAAAGTCATGTGTCTTATGCCTAGGTTTAAAAAAGCTTGTATATGCTTTGAACTATAAGGTGCTATAAAAGCTAAGTTCTCATGACTTAGATTTTTTGTCAAATCAAAGCTTGACCAAAAGTCATAGTCCTTTTTTATTTTTGTATTGCAATATATATGTAAAACATATGATTTTTATAATTTTCTTATAAATCATTTAGATCATGTGTTATTATGCAAAGATAAGACATGCACCTTGTAGATACTTTGAATGAATTAATTAGAATTTGATTCCTTTTGCAAGCATATAGGAGTAGTTACAGTTTGGGAACATGTTCCCAAGAATGTAGGGTCTTTAATTCATCTTGTTGGAAGATATGGAGGGAATATAGGGGTGGTTTTGCATGCCTAGATGCTTGGCATGGTCAAACCTACCTTTTCCACACATGGGAGTCCATTTTGGAGGGAATCTAGTGGCTTGATTATAGGCCTTTTGAGGGATCTAACACAAGTTAGTTGGTGGTTCCTATTTTGGTGCAACTGCTTGGGGGTTGGGTATTATAGTCATCTTTTGACTCATTTGGAGGTAGTTCTTACTATGCAATTTCTAGAGTTAGTGATTTTTCTAGTCCTTTCTCAAACTTGAGCATGCTTTGTAACTCATTTGGACATGTGAAATAGTGAGTACCTTGGATAGTAATAGTGTTGAGCATTTTTCCTTCTCTTTATTTTATTTCTTTTATGCATCCTTTATGGTGTTTGATCCAATTACTTATGAAACTTGTTTTTTCCTAGTATTTATATCTTACTAAAAGCACCATGTTGTAGGATAGTATATTATTACAGGTTAAAAGTTGTGTGTTAGATGTGAAGCTTTTAGTTGTGAGATACTCTTTTCATTCTAAGAATTCATATGAAAACCTTCTTATAAAGTACTTATGTGAGCAATATACAAAAATGAGTTGTGTGAGATTTTTCTTAGCTATTAATTGAATTGTGTGATCAAGTTGTATTTGCATGCCTCATATAGTCAGCTTGGTGTATCACCGTAGAGATAATATTTTCCATCTTTCATTTTAAGCATTTCCTTCTCCCTTTTCCTCTACAAAAATATGTAGTTTTGGGTGATAACCAGCTAGGAGCCAACCTTATTTAGAGATTTTGTCCAAATTTTAGGTGACCCATAGCCTAAGAGTGATTAAATGTTTCTCTAGAGTGCTAAGTTCTACAAATTAGCTAGGGTGCAACTTTAGAAGATAATAGTTTTGGCACACTTGGTGGGACTGTCGAATTAGACATTGTACAAAATTACATGTTCATTGATGGTTCTGATATACAACCATCATTTTCAAGCCTTGAAGAGGATATTTTTTGCATATTTGATGACTTCCACTAAGAGTAGAGCAAGAGAACTAGTGTTGTTTCATTTTTATGAAAATGATTCAAACTAGGAGTTCAAGTCCATTTGAATATCTACAATTGTCTCCACCTAGAAGGAAAAGTAGAAATGTCAAGAGAACCCCTATTTTAAAGAGCATTCAGTCAACTCCACCAAGTTTAGTTGTACCTATCCAAGATAATCCACCTCTAACTATTCAAATGGAAAGAAATCAAGCATTTGTTGCTTTTAATGGAGGTTGTCCATTAAACCTTGCATATCATGATTACATTCTAATGGTTGCCCTAAAAAAATTTCCCTTCTGCACAGGAGAGGATCAAATAATCCCTATTAAGCATATCAAAGATGTAGCATCTTTGTGTTGAGCTCATCATATAACTCAGGAGAATGTGGTTGTTAGTCTACTTGTTGCTTCATTAAAGGGTAAAGCTTTCCAATGGTTTAGGGGTTTTCAAGTTGGATCTATTGCAACTTGGGACGAATTGGGAGATAAGTTGCATAAAAGTTTCAGGATAAATTTGACCATTTTTCATTAATTGAGCAATTGACAACAATCAAGAGAACACCCCAGGAGCAAATGACAGACTTTAACTTTCATTTCTAGAAGACATGGTATAGAATTCCCAAAATAGTAAGGCCCTCTCATGATTATCCTTTCTTATATTATTTGAGGTCTTTACACAATGATATTACTATTGTGATTCATTCCATGGGTGGGAATACATTACCATAGGCCTATGATTAGCAATTAGAGATGAAAACAACCTTATACAAGCTGGAAGGATAGCTCCTAGACCCCCAATGCCAATTTTCTGAGAAATTTAGTCTACAATTCCTTTGCAAATACCACCCTTTACTCCTTTACCTACTTCCCCATCATTACTAGCTATTGTTAGCTAAGAAACTATTGTTTTAGGTTCATCTCAAGAGCTACAAGAGATTAAAAGTTTACTTTAAAATTTTGGCAATAAGCTAGTAAGCATAGAAAAGCAGTGGTTTCAGAGTAAACAACCATATCAACAACAAAATCAAGGTCAAGGTTAGCCATAACAAGGGAATAGATAGCCTTATCAAGCAAATTATCAGGGTACAAGACAAAATATGAACCCAAGGCCATTTTAGCCATATAATCCAATTCCAATTAGTGTTGTTAAGGATATTGTTTCTGTTCAAAACAACCTTGTAGTAGATTATGAATGGTGCTTTCCTTGAAATCAACCCCATAACCAAGCCACATGTTCAAATGGGGTCATCAACCAAGAATTGATGGTGTAGAATGTTTTAGGTTCATAGTCTAATGAACCTGATGATGGATCTTCATAGCAACAAATTCAACCTCCAAGTGATGCTACCTTCCTAAATTGGTAGGGTGAAGAATTTTGTGGAGTAAACAAGAATGATTCTCCAATTGTAGCAAATACGAGAGCCAAGAAAATGGATTTTGAGCCTTAAAAATTAGAAAATAAAGGAAAAGAAGCTGTAGAACCATCCACATCTCAAGTAGCCCACATTTTTCAAAGGAATACACAAGTTGCTGCCAAGGATCAACCTCAGTTGCAAGCAATACCTATTGTTGCAAGGACCCATCAAAAGGTAAATCCTGTTGCCCCCTTTAACATTATTGAGAATATGAATAAAATGAGTGTATCAATGTCTATGTGGGATTCTCTATCAATTCTAGGCCAAAAAGATCTGTTATAATCTACTTTATCAAATTTGAATGTGTCTAGTCATGTTTCAGTTGACCTAGTTAAGGCTATTTTTACAAATACACCTCAAGACAACAGTAAAAAACCAAGTAAAGAGCTAGGTAAATCTGTCAAACCCCCTCCATTTTATGTGACTTTGATAGTAGGGGATAAGATAGTCCATAATTGTATGGTAGATAGTGGGGCAAGCATTTTTGTCATGCCCAAACAAGTTGCTAATAAGTTGGAGTTGAAATATCAACCCCTTGAGAAAGGAGTGGTTCAATTAGATGGGCCATCTATTAATACTATAGGTGTCATCAAGGACTTGATCCTTACACTTCATGCTTCTCCTAATTTTTCCATTCCCCAAAACATTTTTTTCATTGACTTACCAACCTATTTTGCATTATGCTTGTCAAGGGATTTTACTACCATGATAGGTGATGAGACCGAGAAAAAATAACCCACAAACAAGAGAATAATTTTATTATTCAGAAAATGGAACTTTACATGCAGAGGATCTCAATCCCAAGTTCTACAACACATGCAAGTTACGAAGTTACAATCACCCTTTCAAAATATGCGAGCTTGTGTACCAAAAAAATTAGAAACCCACCCATAAAATAGAGTCCTCTTACTTTTGGAGCCAAAACAACATTCAAATTTGAGTTTAGGTAGTTTGGCACCAAAAAATTACAACTTGAAGTTCAAATTTCAAAAGAACATTTGTAATTGTATTCTAGAATGTTTCCTTGGCCATAACTTTGATCCGGGATCCATTCGTGAACCATTTGAACTGTTGGAAAGGTCAAAGTCAATAATGCGCTTGAAATGGCTATGCCAATTTTGGCAAGTTTTGGGGCCATCTGGGAACTCTAAGTTCCTCAAATCTAACTCAGAAGATTTTCAGGTGCAAATCTAGGAAACTAAAACTGCAATATCTTTCCACCCAGGAATAGAAAATAAAAACCATAAATTGAGAATTTCATTATGACGAAAAGGGTATCCAAAAATGTAAAAACATCTAAAAACTGAGAAACTTGAAATTTAACTATTTTTGGGTGATGATTACCTACACCACTAGATGCTCCTCGCATCGACACCTAGGGTAATTTGAGAAGACTCTGACATCTCGTGGTGGAGAAAACCCAAATAGTCGACCTCACCTTAGGCAACCAAGATGAATTCCAAATGTGCCTTCCATTCCATTTCGCCGTGATATTCTTCATGCGCTATTCCCTTGTACTTCCCACATGAATTATCCATGATTTCTTCAATCTCCTCCTTTCAAGTAGGTGCTAGAATCACACCTGCTCCATCATTGGTACTTGCTCAAGGCCACCTTCATGATACTCACAAATATGAAATGTTGAACACAGGAAATGTTGAATCCATCGGACAATCCCCACTCATATGCATTCCCCGAATCATGTCAAAATTTTACAGGTACCGAACTTCTTCATCTTCAATTTGTTATATGTTCCCACCGGATAACCTTTCTTTCCTCAAGTGGACCATCACTTCATCACCAATCTAAACTCCCTATACCTCCTCTTCTGATCTGCCTTAGCCTTATACTACATATTCATCTTGTTAATATGTTCTCTTACCTTCTCATGTATATCCTTGATGTGTTCTACAAAATCTTCAACTTCAGCACTTGTTTTCTTCTCTTGGTCCATCTTCCTCAATTTTGGAGTCGTTCTAGGGCTACCTCCATACACAATTTAGAATGGTGATCTACTTGTTCTGTTGCAAAATTGTAAGAAAATTCTACCTGGGGTAAGATCAAGTCCCATCCCTTGGGTTTATCTCCTACCAAACATCTAGTAGGTTACCCATACTCCTATTAACAACCTCTGCTGCCCATCTATTTGTGGATGGTGTGCAGAACTGAACTTCAACTCTATCTTCAGCTTCTTCCACAAGGTCCTCCAAAAGTACCCCACAAATTTGGTGTCACGATCTGAAACAATACTCTTTGGCAGACCATGTAGCCTCACCACCTCTTTGAAGAACAAGTCAGCAATGTGGACTGCATCATGGGTCTTCTGACATGGAATGAAATGTGCCATCTTCGAAAACCTATCAACCACCACAAAGACTGAATCATTCCCTCGTTGTGTCCTTGGCAAACCAAGAACAAAGTCCATACTTATATCCTCCCATGGCCTCTCTGTACAGGTAAGGGCTGATATAAGCCTCTATTCTAGCTCACTCCTTTAGCCATTTGACATACCTTGTAGCTTTGTACAAACTTCTTCACATCCTGTGACAACTTGAGGCCAATAATAATGCTCACTGATAATGGCAATGGTCTTATCCTGACCAAAATGTCCTGCCATTCCTCCACTATGCTTCTCCTTTATCGGTTCTCCCTCATGGAACTCCTTGGGATACACAATTGACTTCCTTAAATAACATGCCATCCTGGATTATGAAATCCAGCCACCTTGTCCTTTGTCCACTGTAACAGGTTCGTTGCAAGCTTTCCAAGCCTCTGCAAAATCAGGATCTTCTACATATAGTGTTTTGAGTTCATTGAACCCAACCACTTCAATCTGCATCTTTGTCATCAATGTATGCCTCCTACTTAAGGCATCTGTAACCCTATTTGACTTCCCACTCCTATGTTTCAAAACAAAGGTATAACTCTGCAAAAACTCTACCCATTTCATATGCCTCTAGTTTAATTTTCCCTGACTATTTAGGTACTGCAAGGCCTGATGATCGGTATATAGAACAAATTCCTTCGGAAACAAATAATGTCTCCATTTCTTTAATGCTTGAACTATTGCATAAAATTCCTGATCATATACAAAATACTTTCTCTTGGCATCATTTAACTTTTCACTTAAATAGGCAATGGGCTTACCTTCTTGGCTCAACACTGCTCCAATGGCACAACCACTAGCATCAATCCATGAAACACCTTGTTGAAATCGGGAGGGATAGAACAGTTGCTCATACCTTCCAGCCTCAAACTTTTTGCTACCTCCACTGCTCCACTTGAATTCTTTTATCCCTCTCATTGTTTTAGTCGGGTCCACAAATACTACTGAAGTTTCTAATGAACTTTCTATAAAAACTAGCCAAACCATGGAAAAGACCTCACCTCGGCAGTTCTTGGGGTAGGCCATTCCCATTAGCCTTCACCTTCTCTGGGTCCATCTTGAGACCTTCTGCTGAGACAACAAACCCAAGTACACTAACTCCCTCTTCACAAAACTGCACTTCTTCATTAATCAACAATTTCTTTTCTTAACTTCTCAAAGGCTCTTCAATATGCATCGATGCTCATCTAATTTCTTATTGAAAATAAAAATATCATCTAAATACACAATAACAAAAATTCCTAGAAATTATTTTAGTACTCCTCATGAGCATGAATGTGCTTTTGTGTAATTAGCCCAAAAGGCATGACTAACCACTCGTGACAGCCTCTTTGGTCTTGAAGGTAGTCTTCCATTCATCTCCTCTCTCGAATCCGGATCCGTGATATCCACTCTTCGATGAATCTTTGTGAAGTCCGAGCTCCACTCAAACAAATTCATCAGTCATCCATCCTTGGTGGAAATCCATACTTGATTGTTATCTTGTTTATGGCTTGGGAATCTGTGCACATCCTCCACCCCATCTCTTTTGGTGCTAGTACGTAGGTACCGCACATGGACTCAAACTCCCGTGATCAAACCCTTTTCTCAACAACTCTTGAACCTGTCCGTCAACTCCTCATTTTCTCATTGGAGTCATTCTATGAGCTCCTTATTTGGCAAACTAGCTCTAGGAATCAAGCTAATTGATGACCGATCTTCCTTATTGGTGGTAAACCCTCGGTACATTATCAGAAACAATATCCTGAAACTCATCCAACATCCCAGAAACTTCTTCTGGAACCTTCTCACTATCCTCCTTACTCACTCTAGGAATCAATGCATAACACACAGCTCATGCTTTATACCTTCTAAAAAATTTCTTCCATCTACATAACAAATTCTAGCACTACTGCATACCTTTTCTTCGGTCTCCTTCAGGGTTTCAACTTGTGACGAACCCCATCCTTTGTCAAGGAATAAGTGTTTGCATGGCCATTGTATAGCCCGCCTAACAAGCCATGGCCTCCCCAACAACATGTGACGCATCCATGGGATGATATCATAGACTACCTCATCATGGTAGCTCCCGATCTTGAACTCTCATAGGCACCCATTGACCAAAACATTGTGGTCTTTCTACAACCAGCAATTTGATACGGATGGTGCCTTTCCTCTTCACTTCAACTTTGTGACCATCTCTTCCGACACCAAATTATTGGTGCTCCCATCAATAATGACATCACAAAGATTTTCCTTCACACTTGCACCTTGTGCAAAATAGATTCTTCCTCTATCGTTCCTTTTCCCTCGGCCACCTGTGGCTCTCCTAATCACTAGGGCTTCTCCTCCTTTCAAACATCATCTAAATGTTTAGATTGGGCTCCTCATCTACATGTGCAACCCTTCCATGACCTTTTGGCCTTTTTCTCCCTTCCTTGGTGTTGTGGACATTCATAGGCTCGATGCCCTTCTTCACCACACTAGAAACACATTCCCTTTGAAACCACCTCTTCCAGATCCTTGTCCATATCTCCCTCATCCTCTACCTCTTTGATCACAACTATTTTGATCACGAGGGCGGTAGAAGTTGTCATTCCTTTGGCTTTGGCTAGTACCCACATCTTCACTTTTCTTTTCATCATCATTTCGGCTTCCTGAAGGTCTTCCACTGCCCCTTCCACTTTGACCTCCTCATCCTTTTTGCTTGCCATCAAATCTTTTGTTCGGCTTTTCTTCCACCTTCAGAGAAAACTGATACACATCCTCAATGGTGGTCATTCTGACTAGGCTTAACTCCTCCTGAATGCTCGGTCATAACCCATTAAGATATCGGCTACCTTCTCCTGGTATTCTATGTGACCTGTTCTGATGATTATCTTGTGAAAATCTTTAGTATATTCTTTCACAGATCTGCTTCCTTTCTTTAACCCTTGCAATTTCTTCAATAGATCTAACTCGTAGTCCACTGGTATGAACTGCTTCTTCAGTTTCTCTACCATGCGATCCCATTTGGTGATATTTCCTTTTCCTCTTCGATTTCTTTCCAACCGACCTCTTTCCTCCAAATACTGGAATGGCCTTGGCTTCATTTTTGCAAACTTAACTTGATCTGGGTCCTCTATTTCCTCATACTCAAAATATTCTTCTAGCTCGTTGATCCAGTCGATCAACTCTTCCGGGTTCAAACTTCCAGAATAACTGGGGACTTATGCTCTGGGTCTTTTCCCAATCTTTGAAATGGCCCTTATTAGCCGCATTTGGTCTTGATCAATTGTTTCTTCTTCCTCTACATTGAACCTTCTTCCTCTCCTTCATCCTCACTCTCCTCCCTCGGGTTTAACCCTCTTCTCAACTACTCTTGTAACGCATCAATCTGTCTCTAGAGGGCTGCCAGTGCATCTCTTCCACCAAAGATTTCTACCACTCACCACCTCCGGCACCACCACGCGCCTACTAGACATCACTCTTGGAGGCATCTTTCTTGACCTTGACCCACCACCATGGTCCTGGTGCGAACTGCCTCACGATCAGCAATCTATCCACATGCTCAAGAAAACCTTTCTCTAATACCACTTGATGAGGGCGTAGCCCGAGACTTAGAAAAATAACCCAAAAACAAGAGAATAATTCTATTATTCAAAATGGAACTTACATGCGAGAGGGATCTCAAATCCCCAAGTTCTACAACACATGCAAGTTACAAAAGTTACAAAATCACCTTTCACCATATGCGAGCTTGTCCCCAAAAAGTTACCCAAAAATTAGAAACCCTACCATAAAATAGAGCTCTCTTTAGTTTGGAGCCAAAACAACATTCAAATTTGAGTTTAGGCAGTTTGGCGCCGAAAATTACAACTTGAAGTTCAAATTTCAAAAAGAACATTTGCAATTGTATCTTCTAGAAAACTTAGAGGCCATAACTTTGATCCGGGACTCATTCGAACCGTTTGAACCATTGGAAAGTCTCAAAGTCAATAATGCACTGAAATTATGCCAATTTGGCAAGTTCAGGGCCAATGGGAACTCTAAGTGCCTCAAATCTAACTCGGAAGATTTTCAGGTGCAAATCTGGGAAACTAAACTACAATATCTTTCCACCCAGGAATAGAAAATAAAAACCAGAATTGGGAATTTCAGTATGACAAAAGGGTATCCAAAAATGTAAAAACATAAAAACCAGAAACTTGAAATTTAACTATTTTGGGTGATGCAAGATTGCCCTACACCACTGGATGCTCTTGCATCAATAGGGGGTTATTTGTCTTTGGATTGGTGCCACATGTTGTTTAGGACTAAATATGGGACAAAAGTGACAATAAAATCTGAGTCACTTACCAAGGACCACATTGAACCCTATATACCAAGTGTTATTAATGCAAACTATGTTATCCTTGAGGATAAAGAGCTTGTTGTTGCTCAAGTATTGTAGGTTGAAAGTGTACTAGACATTCTTTTGAATGAATGGGCAATAGAAAGCATTGAAGATAATCCAAATGGTTATATTTAGGAAGCTGGTTTGGGGGTATATGTTTTACATGAACCTAAAATAGTGATGCCAAACCTTGAAAAGAAGGCAGATCAATAGCTTGGACAACAAAATGAAGTGTGGAAGATGTACTTTGATGGTTCTAGAAGTAGAAATGGAGCTAGTGGGCTGCAATGCTTGTGTCCTCACAAGGTGACAAGTATTACTCTACTTTTCATTTTGCTTTTTCTTGCTCTAATAATACTACTGAGTATGAAGGTTTGATTCAGGGTTTGGAATGGGCAAGGAAAAGGGAAATACACTGCCTACAGGTATTTGGAGATAGTGAATTGATTGCCAATTAGGTAAGAGGCTTGAATGTGACAAAAAATAATTCTTTGAAATCTTATAAGTATAGGGTATGGGATATGATAGAAGAGTTCAATGCTTTTAATCTAATTTCAATTCCTAGGAATCAAAATAAGCATGTAAAAATATTAGCTGCAATAAGTGCACAATTTGGCATACGCAATGAGATTAAATAAGAGAAGGTACAACATGTTAAGGTTGTTGTTAGGCCCTCTATTCCTGATAATAATGTTCACTGACAAGAATTTGAAAGTGATGAGAAAGTTTTGAGTTTTTTGCTTGAAGAAGATGAGTTTATTGTTGTAAATCAAGAGAAGCTTAAGTAGCAATATGGGGATTAGATTATCTAGCTAAGAACTAATAAGCTGCCCAAGAGTTTAGTCACCTTGGAATCCATTTTTAGTACTGATGATTAGCTTAATAGGAATAAAACCAACATGTAGGTCAAGGAAGAGCATTATAAAGAGCTGGAGATTTTCAAAGGAAAGCTCCTTAAAATTGGAAGGATCTATTCACAAGCAGACAGACAAGCTTTTGTTGCTTTATGTCAAGAATTTCAGGATTCTTTTGCATGGGAATACTCATATTTGAAAGGATTTGATCCTAGAATTGCTCAACATACAATAGAATTAGAACCTAGTGCAAATCCTGTAAGATAGAAATAGAGGCCTTTAAACCCAAAACTTGAGCCTCTTATTATTAAGGAGTTAACCAAGCTAGTTGAAGGAGGTATTATTTTCCCAATCAAACATACCTCCTAGGTTTCTAACCTTGTTCTAGTTAGAAAGAAAAATGGAGAGATTAGGCTCTGTGTAGATTTTAGAGACGTTAATATAGCATCATTGAAAGATCATTACCCACTGCTCTCTATGGAGAAAATCCTTCAAGTAGTTGTTGGTTTAGAGAGATTTTCCTTGCTTGATGGCTATTATGGTTATAACCAGGTATTGGTCAAAGAAGAGGATCAATACAAGACTGCTTTTACCAAAAAATGGGGCACTATGGCCTACAACAAAATTCCTTTTGGCCTATCCAATGCTGGAGCCACTTTTCAAAGGGCTATGGAGATGGAATTTCAAGGTTTAATTAATAAAATTATGCTTATTTATCTTAATGATATAACAATATTTTCTAAAAATACTGATGAGTATCTATTACATTTAAAACAAGTGTTTGAGAGGTGTAGGGAATATGGAATATCCCTCAATCCCAAAAAGAGTATATTTTTTGTTCACGAAGGTAAGCTTTTAGGACACATGGTGTCAAAATAGGGGATCACCATTGATCCTGAAAGAGTGAAAGACATTTTAGAGCTACCTTTTCCCAATCATAAAAAATGGGTTGCAAATCTTCCTTGGCAGAATTAATTTCTTAAGAAGGTTTATTCCAAATGTTGCAAATATTTTGAGACTATGAACTACTATGTTAAAGAAAAATGCAAGTTTTAGTTGGACTAGGGAAGCCAAGAATAGTTTTGAAGCTATCAAGGAGGCTTTGACAGTAGCTCCTACTCTAATAAATCCAAAAAATTTAAAGGATTTTATTCTATATGCTTTTGGTAGCATAGATTATGTTTCTACAATGTTGGTGCAACAGAATAATGATGGCTTAGAATAACCCATTGTTTTTTTCAGCCAAGGATTGACAAATTATGAACAGAGGTATGCCTTTGTGGAGAAACATGTTCTAGCTATAATCAGAAGTCTAAAAATAATTAAGCCTTTAATTTTCAACAATAAGATACATTTAATGGTTGCTCATCCTAGTGTGAAGGAATTTTTGTTAAGCAAGGACCTGAATGAAAATAGGGTTGGCTAGATCAGGAAAGTTATGGAATATGATATAGTTACTAAGGTCACTAAGCTCATAAGAGGGAAGGGGTTGTGTGAACAACTAGCTGTAGGATTTGAAAATGAGAGAAAAATAGAAACAAAGATTATTTTAGTCACTAATGATTAGGATTGTTGCACCTACATTAGGTGCAAGTTGGGTATGTGCCATGACTCATTTATTGTAGACTGGTGAGTGTCCACCAGGTTTAGAAAAGGCTAAGAGAAGATATGTTAGATTGCAATCTATTCCTTATGTATTGGTTGATAATGTTCTTTTCCAAAAGGACCTTAATGGTGTGCTAATAAGATGCATTGATCAGGATTAGGTAGATAAAGTGCTTCATGAGTTCCATGATGGAACTACAAGGTGTCATTTTTCCCCAAGAACAATTGCATGGAAGATAATGAGAGCTATCTATTATTGTCCAAGCATGTTTAAGGATGCCTATACATGGGTAAAGAAATGTGTAAAGTGTGCAATTTTTGCAGGAAAAGAGAGGCTTCTAGCTTTACCTTTGAAGCTAATTCAAGTGGAACAACCCTTCATGAAATGGGGCATTGACTTTATAGGACCTATAAAACCACCTTCTAGAGTAGATCATAGGTGGGTATTCACTACAACTTATTATTTTACAAGGTGAAAAAAAGAAGTGGCTTTGAAAGAGGTCAATGAAAGCATTGTTTTAAATTTTTGTGATGATATAGTAACCAGATTTGGAGTTCTTGAGTCAATCATTTTAGATAATTCCTTAGCATTTGTGGGACTCAGAGTGAGTGATTGGGATGTTAGGAATGGCATATACTTGAAAATTTCATCAAATTATTACCCACAAGCTAATGGTTTGGTTGAATCAACAAACAATAACTTGATAAGAATCATCAAGAGGATCATGGAGGATAATCAGAGAACTTGGCACACCAAGTTGAAATTTGCTTTATGGGCAAATAGAATAACTCCTAGAAAATCAATTGGGAATTATCCATATGTGTTGGTTTATGGTAAGGAGGCAATATTTCCTTTGTCTGTAGAGCTACTAGCTCTTGATATTATCCATCAGCTAGAAATGTTTGAAGAGTAGGATCCAATGGTAGTTGGGTATGCTCAACTCATGGAGCTATAAGAGACTAGAAATAAAGCAATGAAGTCTTTAGAGTATCATCAACTCTAAACAAAGAGAGTCTTTGATAAGAAAGAAAATCCTAGAGTATTTAGAGAGGGTGATGTTGTACTCAAATGGGATGAGTTGAAAGGCAGGCTAGGAAAGCACATTAAGTTTGATAACATTTGGAGTGGCATGTTTGTTATCACAAAATTCAACGAACAAAATGCATTCTAGTTATCAAAGATGGATGGGTAAATTTTTCCTATCCCAATTAATGGGATACACCTCAAATGTTGTTTTGAGATTTGATCTACATTACATATGCTAGTTTAGGAACTTTTTCTTTCAATAAGTGTTGTTGCACCTTAGTTTACTTGTTGTTTTCAAATTCCCTAAGTGTTTTTCAGCACAGTTAGGTAGTTTCCCTTCTATAGTTTTGATTTCAGTAAGTTTCCAAGGTGTCTAGAGTTATTTTTGCTAAGTTACAACATTGAAAAAAAATTATTTTAGATATGTTTTTAGCTTTCTATGTGACTCTGTGCCCAATGGATTGTTGGTAAAACAAGGATAGACAACTAAGAGGAGGGGGGAGAATCAATTGTCACAAAATATTTAAATTTTTCAAACATAACTTAACCTCATATCTAATGAATGAACAATAAACCATAAGAAATCAACACATCAAAAGCATAAAGAACACCAATATTTGTTTACGTGGTAACCCTATTAGGGGAAAAACCATGGTGGATGTTAGTCCACTATATTATACCTTGTTAAAAGTATAATGAAAAATAATGGGAATGCACATGCATTCAGGCACACTGCCTAGAGCTCACTGCTCAAATACAAGAGGGCTCACTACCCAACAATACATAGTAATTTTGATTAGATCCATAGGGTGTGAACTGAGAAAATAGCTTCTACACAAGCCTGATTACAGTTCCAGTTAAGCACAAAAAACCTTCTTCACACGTCACTCATCCTTCTTCTCACTCTACTCTACAATCGAATGATTAGATCAATGTTTGTGCACTTTCTCTTTCTCTAACTTTCCTTTTCTTTCACACACACTAACTTCACTCAAACAACCACTCTTATATATCTACAACATGAAATACATCAACAACTTAGTCAACCAAAAATATAAAACATATTTACAATGTCGGCCCAAGTTTACAAATAAATTTTAATGCGAATCAAACACTGTCGGTTAATATTATGATGTGACCCAGAATAATATCCTCAAGCATGCAAAATATTCAAATTTTGATCTTCAAGGATCCATAATACGTTACAACCATCATGTTGGCCAAGAACATGAAAACCCGAACATGCATGAGAAAAATCTTTGACCACGAACAAACTGATCAATGCAAATGTACAACAAAGATAGAGAATGATCTAGAAGAATCCAAAAATAACCAAAAATAACAGAGAAGCATCCACAACAACCAAAATTATCAGAATCACATAAAATTTAATCAGGAACACTGACAGAGACCACAAAAACACTGTCAAAAGACAACTATTCATAACATGATCAAATCTTCATGCCCACCTCTGAAACTTCTGATAGATGAACAAGTTTCTCTTAGAAATAAGCACTTTATTCCAAAACAACTGATATTTAACATAAAAAAACAAAACACCTTCATGGCCTTCATTGTTCCACTAGCAACCAACAACTCTATAACTCTTCCTTCAATTGTTTTCTCAATATCCTCAACATATACAACCATCAATACAATAATGCTAATAGTGTTGACATCAATGACAACCATAGTATCCAACAATCTCCCCCTTTGGAATTAATGACAACATATGATGTGAAAAATAGCATCAACACAACTACACTAACTCCCCCTTAGATTTTGACTCTTCTCCTCAACTGCTCTTCTCCCCAAAAGGATTTTTCACATTGCTCTTCTCCCCCTTTGACATCAATGGAAAAGGTAAGCATTACCTTCCCACATACAAGTTGTGAACAACATATCTACACATGTGACTACTCCCCCTAAGTAGCAGGCATGTAAACATTAATCTAGATCATAAAATATCTATGAAGCACACGAATTGATGCAAGAAAATGCATTTCTAGTTCATATCAAGAGGGGTAATCACCCCTAGCATCCCTCTAAGATACTCAAAAGTATCCTTCGACAACGACTTAGTGAAAATTTCTACAACCTATTCTTTGGTAGGCACATACTCTAGTTTGACTTCTTTCTCATTCACTTTCTCCCTTAAGAAGTGAAACTTGATTGATATATGCTTAGTCTTAGAGTGTAGCACTCAATTCTTTGATATGTTAATTGCACTTGAGTTGTCACAGTATATGGAGATAGGTTCTTCATGTACTACTCTGATATATTTCAGCATCTGTTTCATCCACATTACTTGAGTACAGTTGTTTGCAACAACAATATAATCTGCATTAGCAGTAGATAGGGTAATGGAATTATGCTTTTTACTCAACCAAGACACCAACTTCTTCCCTAGGAAGAAGGCACCACCACTAGTTCTCTTCCTATCATCTACATCTCCTGCCGAATCCACATCAGTATATGCACTCAAAGTAAGATCATCATCCTTAGGATACCAAAGTCCAAAATAAATTGTTCATTTTAGATATTTGAAGATTCTCTTTACAACAGTCACATGAGATTCTTTTGGATTAGCCTGGAATATAGCAACCATACATACAACATTCATAATGTCTGGTGGAGTATGAGTTAAATAGAGCAATCCACCAATCATTGACCTATATCTTATTTGATTTTCCTTAGGAGAATCATCATTCTGTGTTAACCTGCATCCGGTTACCATGGGAGTACCAATAAGCTTTGAGTCTTCCATGCCAAAATTCTTCAATAGTTCTTTCACATATTTGGATGGAGATATGAAAATCTCATTGTCTAACTAAGTAACTTGCAATCCCATAAAGAACTTCATCTCTCCAATCATACTCATCTCAAATTCACTCTTCATTTCATCAACAAACTTCATACATAGATTATCATCTCCTCAAAAAATAATGTCATCAACAAAGACCTCAATAATCAACTCTTTGTCATGATCCAACTTGAAATACAAGTTTTTGTCAATAGTACCTTTATTGAATCCAATCTTTAGTAAGTATTTGTCCAATCTAGCATACTAGGCTCTTGCAACTTGCTTGAGTCCATATAGGGATTTATTCAATCGACAAACCATGTCTTCCTTATCAATGAGTTGAAATCCATCTGGTTGTTCAATATATACTTCTTCTTCTAGCTCACCATTCAGAAAAGATGACTTTACATCCATTTGATAGACTTTATAGTTCTTATATGTAGCAGCAAGAAATAATCTAACAACTTTAATTCTTGCAATAGGGGCAAAGGTTTCTTCCTTCATAGCTTCCATCCAGGGTTCATCTTTGTAGGCTTCAATGACATCTTTAGGTTCTTGGGAAATCAAGCAATACTCTTCTCTTCTTTCTTCTAGTATCTTCAGTTTGTATTCTTTTCTCCTATAATTTGAGTTTCAGAAGAATTTAGCTTTACATACCTTGGAACTTTGGGACTCTCTCAAGCTTTTTGGTTCTTTTATTCTTTCTTTGTACTTGCACTTGTCTCTCCTTCATGACTTTGATTTACTAGAACAAATTGAAGTTGTTTTACTAGAAGATATGGAACAATTTGAAGTTGATTATGTGTCTGAGCATTCTTCCCTTTGTTTGTGTTGTCTTCTTGGTCATCTGAATCATATCCACAATATTTGATGATCTAGCAAGTCCTCATCAACTCTAACATTTGCACTCTCAACCATTTTTCTTAGTCTTTTGTTAGAGCACCAGTAGGCCTTTCTTTTAGTAGAGTAACCTAGAAAGATTCCTTCATCACTTCTTGCATCAAACTTTCCTATATCCTCATCTCTCTTGATATAACACTTGCTTCCAAAGATCTTGAAATATTTAACAGTAGGCTTATAACCAAACCATAGTTCAAAAGGAGTCTCACCAGAATTATCATTGACATTTACCTGATTCAAAGTGTACATAGCAGTGCTTACAACTTCACTCCAATAGATGTGAGGCACATTTCCTTCTATCATCATTGTTCTAGCAATATCCAGAATTATTTTGTTCTTTCTCTCTCCAACTCCATTCTATTGAGGGGCTCGAGGAAAAAATAACTATCTTTTGATTCCATGCTCTATTGGCATATGGCTTCTACTGTTGTCATTGATGGAAACTGAGGTCATTATTCTGCTCCACAAATCAAAATTTGTTCATATTGGCAGGAAGTGAAGAGAATAGTGTTCTACTGATAGAAAGCATAAAGAACAAGGTATTTGGTTAGTTAGTCAATCTGTACGCTTCATCGGATCATCATTTTGAGTTGTGGATCCCTGGGATATTTTAATAAGCATATATGTTATCTTATTATTAATTCTTGTGTTGTTGCATTAATTTGTGTACAAGTACGAAGATCCGACAAAATGATTTTTGGTTTATTTTCTCATCCTAGCCAACCTAATCAATTTAGTGTGTTGTGGATTTATAAGGGATGATTGTTTAATTGTTTCTATGTTTGATAATTTTGTTTTGGGTCCTAGCTATGGTCTAGTTGACATGTGTGGGTGCGCATCAAAAATTGTTTATGATTTGAGCCAACATGTGGAGAATATTATATTTTGTGTGAAGCTGACATATAGCATTTGAATTCTTGCTAGTAGATATTTATGCAAGTTCGGGCAATTCATTTTGTGTGCATGAGATATATGGCGGAGAAGTTGGGTGTGCGAATATTAGAAGATTAGTTGTGAGAATTTTGCTGGTACAAAAGAGGATTTGGTGGTAGAGCAGAGCAAAGTGTAAAGTCTGATAGAAGGTCTAGAATTAGTCTATGATGATCTTCATCAAAACTAAAACTAGGCATTTGTAGATGCTATTCTCTTAGTTCAACCTTTTTTTGTAACTCAAACATTTTGTAAGGTAGTGCGCCTTTCTTATTTTGAGCAGTGAGCTCTAGGTAGTGTTCTTGAATGCATGTGCATTCCATTTTGTTCATACTTTTAATAGAGTATAATTGTGCATTAATCTCCACTGTGGTTTTTCCCCTAACAGGGTTTCCACATAAAAATATTGGTGTTATGGTATTCTCCTTGTTTCCTTGTTGTGCTTGCATGTTTATTTTAGTTTAAATACTATGAATGGTTTTTTATCAAAATTGAAGTTTAAATCTTGTGGAACACTAATTCATCCCCCCTCTCAGTGTTCCCTGAGTCCAACAATTGGTATCAAATAAAAATTCCTCTTTGAAAGTTCAACAACTTGAGGTGGATATTGGATTGCAATGGAATATGGTGGTCTTTAGCAACAACTTATGGTAGCACTTGATGATCTTGATTAGTCTAAAGAAAAATTCATGGAATTAAAAGCAACTCTTGTGGATGCTGAGAAATTCATTCAATCATTGAAGGATAAAATCAATGATTCAAGAGAAAAGAGGAAGTAACTTTGTGATCAACTGAAGTAGAAAGAAAATAAAAGCTTGGAAGATGTTCACCTGAATCAGACCCTAAAAGAGATATCTGAAGAATGTGAAAAGCTTGCTAGGGACAGTGCTACTCTAAAGCTTGAGATGGAATCTATGGCAATGAAGCTAACTAAGGAGATTGAAGAAAGGAAGAAGAATGAGGAGAATTTGGCACAATATTTAAAAGAAAAATATGAAGAATGCAATAGATTAAATAGTGGATTCATTCAGATGGAGATTGAACTACAACAATCTAGAAATAATGAACAAGATCTTGAAAGACATATAGTTATTATCAGAAATGAACTCACTACTGCAAATGAGTATAAGGAGAAGTTTAGAACTAGTTCTTCTAAGCTTGATGAGTTGACTAAAGGAAATGAGGATGCAAATGATAAGCGAGGTCTTGGATATGAGAAGGAAGAAAGCTCTGGATCTAAACATAAGGATTCTAGACAAAGAAATCAGATGAAAAAAGGTAGAAGGTATCCAATCAGACAACCCAATGCTCAAAATTTCAATGGTTACTAATTTTCTTGCAATAAATTTGGTCATATGGCTTCTCAATGTAGAAGTAAAATAAATTCAACCAGTCCATCATTTCCTAGTCAGTGTTTTAGTTGTAATAAGTTTGGTCATAAGTCAATTGAATGTAGAAGTATGACTATCAGTATAAGGAATGTTAAATGCTACATCTATGGAAGATTTGGAAATGTTGCTAATCAATGCATATCAAGGGGAAATCAATGGAATGAATGGTATAGACAAAGAAATCCAATGTGTTACAACTACAATAGATTTGGTCACATTGCAAGATTCTATAGGAACAAAAACATGGATAGAAGAGGTCTACTATATCAAGGAAGAAATTCATAGAAAGATGACAAAGGAAAAGGAAAACTGACTATGGAAGAAATAAGAGATTAGATGAAGAAAACATGGATAAAGGAGAATGAATTTGATAAGCCAATACCGAAAACTGCCTCCAGTAATCCTTTTGGTAATTCCTTCGAAAATTGATATTAGACCATCAGCCTAGGGATAATTTTTCAAGAAAAATCCTTTTTCCCCCTATTAGTAATTGGCACCAGAATGCAAGAAGTTGTCAATAGTTTTCTTATCCATCTTCAAATGTATTCGTGACAACTTGTTCAGTAAGTTGAGATCTAGAAGGTCTACAGATGGATTCTTCTCTTGTTGTCTAAGAGAGTAGAGTAACTAAAACTCCTAGGGTAGAACATTTAATGTCGTAAAAAGGTTAGGTGTGTGAAGTTATAAAAGGGTATTTGGAACCCTCATTTGTCACCTTTCATTCGAGAAGAACAGGAGAGACTCTATAGCAAAATTTTGAAAGGAGTAAAGCAAATTCGGTGGCGAATTCATTAGGTATTTATTTTTCTTGTAGAATTTCAATTTTGTACTCGGTAGAAAAACTTGTTCCGTACGGAAAGAAAAATGAAGAAAATAAAAGGAATGTTGAATTTGGATGAGTATAGCAGCAGAAAGATAAGGGCTATGAGAAATTTGCTGCCAGCTAGTGAATTGAAGTGGCTTGAAGGTGTGAAACATAAAAATTTGGACATTTGGAATGAATTTCCTTATTTTGACAATGTGGAAGTGGTCAGGTTTATCCTGAACAGATTAAATGAGGACACTCTAAATTTGGATAAAACCTATCTTATTTTGAAGGATGTGATTAGAAATTTAATAAGATTATGCAATATTGGATATATTCTAAAAAAAAAAGTTGATTCAAAACAAGGAAGTTGAAACCCTAACTAGTGTAACAAGAGATTAGAGGGCTCTGGTAATTTTGATAATCAAAGATCCATTGACAAGGTATATTACATATGGAATTTCATACAAAATTTTATTTAGAAACAAGGAAGGTGGAACTTTGGTAGGCACAATTTATATCGCTCACAAAATGATAATGGAAGATGAGGACTTGATCTGTGTGGATTGTTGAAGGATCAATTGATGGAAATTTTGAAATTGATGAAAGAAGCATATTACCCCTTTAGGTTTGGTACTTTGATCATATGTATCATGATGTATTTTCTGAATTACTTTCCTTAGAATGATAATTTAATATGGAAGGAGGATGAACCAGTCTATAAGAAATTTTTTAAGTATTCTAATACTTTAGAAAATTGTGAGCAATTTTATGTAAATTTCTTTAGAGAGTTGCCAGGAAAGTTTGGAGTAGTTGGTATCTCTCTTCCAATAAAAATAGTTGAAGTTGGATCATCATCCAGTAAGATGGAAAGGAAGCAAAAAAGAGCAATAGAGTTTGTTGATGACACTCCTTCGGCACTCAAGTCAACAAAAGTTGAAGGAAAAGGTAAAGAATAGATAATTGTGGATATACCAGATGAAGACTTTGATGAATACACCCCAAGAGATGAACCATAATCGGTTGAACTAGATGAAATAATGGCTAAAGGAAATGAAGAAAAAGGAACTTTATTCAAATCCAAGATACTATAGATAGTTCAAGGGAAAGATGGAATGCATAAGATTGTTGGCATGTGGTTAGATAGACCCTCATATGAGTAGGATCTGATTGAGATTACTCTAGGAAGATATTTTGTGCAAAATAACATTGAATTTGAAAGCTTGCAAAATGAATTCCCTGAAGAGTTGATTGAGTGTATTAAGGAAGCTATGGCCTATGACTCCCATGACAAGAAAGAGGAAGAAGTAATTCTACATCTGAAGGAGCAGTTTAGGCTATCCCTTACCAAACTAAAAAAGAAAATGAATGAGTTGAGGCAATGCATTAATTCAGCTAATAACATTTACAACTATTGTCCTCATTGGCCTCATGTTGTTGGAAAATACAAGGACAAGTTGGAGCAGATTGAAAGTGAGATGAATAAAATTGGTCAGGATTACAATATGTTTTAGGACCAAGATGGTGCAGCAAATAAAAGAATTCATGAGTTGTAGGTTGAGCATGCAAAATTCACTTTGCTAGAAACACCCTTGTGGAAACCTTCTATAGAGTCAAGGATCTAACTGAATGCCAGTTGGAGTAGTTGATTGAAGTTCTGAGGAAAGGAGAGAAGTTGGAAGAAGCAATTACAATTTCGAAATCTATCATTTAGATTATCAACCGAACATTAGAAAATAACAGTTTGATAATAATTGTTGGGATTGATGTAGATTCTTGGAAGAAATTTTTTCCAGAAATGAAAGATAAGTATAAAATAATTTTGTAAATTGTGTAGAAGTTGTAGTTTTGATCAAATCTCTAATTAGCAAAGAGAGAGAAAGTAGTAAAATTTTGTTTTAACAAAAGAGGGAGAGAGTGTAGTAAAAATATTAGAAAAATGGGGAGAAAGCAGTAAAGTTTTGTTGTTGATGTCAAAGGGGGAGAGAATGCAGTAAAAATTCCTTGACATCCTAAGGGGGGGCAGTGCTTTTTTGTGCTTTGAAAATTTTGAATTTGGTAGCATATCTCTGGTTATGACACTTAGTCATTTTGACTAAGTGTTTCCATCAATGCCAAAGAGGGAGATTGTTGGCATATGGCTTGGGGAGATTGTTAAGGTATGGCTTCTAGTATTGTCATTGATGGAAACTAAGGTCATTATTCTAGTCCACAGATTAGAATTGGTTCATACCGGTAGGAAATGAAGAGAACAGTGTTCTACTGAAAGAAAGTAGAAAAGATAGGGTATCCGGTCAGTTAGTCAATTTGTATGCTTCACCAAATCATCATTTTGAGTTGTGGATCCTTGGGATATTTTGCTAAGCATATATGTTATCTTATTGTTAAGCCTTGTGTTGTTGCATTAATCTATGTAGGAGTAAGGAGATCCGGTAGAATGATTTTTGGTTTATTTTCTCATCATGTCCGACCTAATCAATTTAGTGTGTTGCAGATGTATAAGGGATGATTTTTTAATTGTTTCTATATTCAAGAATTTTGTTTTGGGTCCTAGCTATGGTTTGGTCAGTGTGTGTGGGTGCACATCAAAAAAAAATTATGATTTGAGCCGACATGTGGAGAATATTATATTTTGTGTGAAGCTGACATATAGTATTTGAATTCTTGCTAGCGGGTATTTATGCAAGTTTAGGAAATCCATTTTGTGTGCATGAGATATATGGAAAAGAAGTTGGGTGTGTGAATATCAGAAGATTAGTTGTGAGAATTTTGTTGGTATAGAAGAGGATTTGGTGGTAGAGTAGAGCGAAGTGTAGAGTCTAATAGAAGATCCAAAATTAGTCATATGAGCTTCATTAGAAACAAGGCATTTGTAGATGCTATTCTCTCAGTTCAACCTTTTTTTGTAACTCAATCATTTTATAATGTAGTGATCCTTACTTATTTTGAGCAGTGAGCTCTAGGAAGTGTTCCTGAATGAATGTACATTCCCTTTTGTTCATACTTTCAATAGAGTATAATTGTGGATTAATCTCCACGGTGGTTTTTCCCCTAATGGGGTTTCCACATTAAAAAATTGGTGATTTGGTATTCTTATTATTTCCTTGATGTGCTTGCATTTTTATTTTAGTTTAAATGTTTTGAATGGTTTTTTATCAGAATTGAAGTTTAAATCTTACGGAACATTGATTCACCCCCCCTCTTAGTGTTCCCTGAGTCCAACATACTCTTCACAAAAAGAATTGAACTCCCTAGAGGTGAACTCACCACCTTTGTCTGACCTTAAGCATTTGATTTTTAGACCTCCCATTCTTTGCCATAGCTTTGAAACTTTTGAAATTCTCTAATGCTTCACATTTTTCTCTTAAGAAAGCAACCCATATCATCCTAGAATAATCATCAATAAGTAGCATAAAGTACCTTTCTCTGTGAATAATTCTGACTCTAGAGTGACCACATAGATCAATATGTACTAGCTCTAGTAATCCATTTGTATGATTTTGTTTGCTTCGAAAAGAAACTCTAGTCTATTTTCCCATTTGACATTCCTTTCAAATTGTGTGAGAAAACTTTACTAGCATAGGTAGATCTCTTATTGCTTGAGAGGAGCTTACTTTGATAATGTTATCAAAATTCACACGACACAACCTTTTATGCCATAACTAGCTTTCATCTACTTGAGCAATTAAACAACTTTCACTAGCAGTATTCATGTGAAAAATATTACCTTCTATATTTTTATCTAAAGCAATTACTTTTCTAGATCTTCCAAGTATCTTGCATCTTCCATCTTTGAAATGAAGATTATAACCCTTGTCCACCATATGTCCAACACTCAACAAGTTGTGCTTCAAGCCTTCAACATAAAGAACATCATTAGTGTTATGATTACCACCAAGACAAATAGATCCTCTTCCATGAATCACACCAACATTGTTATCTTTGAATCTTACAACCACACCATCATACTTCTCTAGACTTACAAATTTTCTTTTGTCACTAGCCATATGATGTGAGCATCCGCTGTCAATAACCCACTCATCCTTTTCTTCAATTTGGGCTGCAAGAGTTATCTCAACTTTAGCAGATTCAGTAGCCACCAGACCATTTTCCTTGATAGCAAGGAACACCCATTCATCTTCATTTCCATTATCTTTATCAGACTCATCATCAGTCACTCCTTTACCATAGTAACATTTCTTTTGGAATCTAGATTTTTTGGGCTTAGATCTAGGAACTCTTTCAGGACACCTTGATGCAAAATGACCTATTTTACTACAAGAAAAACATTTAATAGGAAACACTCCTTTATAGTTACCTTGTCCTCTTCCTTCTTTCTTCACAATTAGTGCTTCCAATTCTTCTACCTCTCTTTCTTCATCTTCAAGTTGTTTCAATTCTTCATCATATTTGGATGAATTTCTAGAACACTCTCTTTACATTGGTAGAAGTGAATGAATAGTATAGTGGTCTATAATGGAAGAATTGTAAGGGAGTACAAGTGCTTCTGATTGTGTTGATTTACTAATGCTTGTCATTAAAAGTAAATAGGATGTTTGTAGTTGGTCATAAAAAATCTATGGAAATCATACAGAATAGTATCACAGTAACACAAGGCCAGTTTTGAATGCATGAATGACAAGGTTCTTAGAGGAGAGTTGAAGTCATGATTAACATAGTCCAAAATTGATTGAATGAGAAGATGGACATAATGAAAGCAAAGCACAGTTTAACCTTTAACACAATTTGGATGATTTTGAACAAAGCTTAGTGGAAATCTCAGAATGCACAAATAAACATAGAATGATACATTTTGAAGAGAGATTTATAGTTGAGCTTAAAGCCCAGATCGGCCATGAAGGAGAAGTGTAGGCTGATCCATGACCATCTTTGATGGAAACATGTAGAGAATATTGAAATTTCATCATACAAGTTTTTGAAAATAATATCTATAGGAAGAGAGCATTTTTTTTTAAATACATACAAACCCACTTGGGGTTTTTGAACCTCAGGCCTATAATTTTCATCTCAAGGATTGGTCATTGATAAAAATGGTGTCATTTGTACCTGCAATGAGGAATATGGCCATGGCTTGTAAAATAAAAAATACCTCATTTTTCTCCAAGGAATATGTATGAAGGAAACAAGAAAAGCACAGGGTTGCATCCATAATAGAGGAAAACATCATAATTTCTCTGACCAAATCCTAAGCTTAAGGAGAATACAAAGATAATCTATCGAAATAAAGGGTCGGGCTGCAACCATTAGATGATTCATAAACCTAGAAACAAGAATATAGCATATATGGCAGCCATTGAAACAAAGTTTTGTTTTCCTCTCCTTTCAAAATAGACAGAAATTTCATACAAAATACAAGGGGAAAGATTACCCAGTTGACCTTTGCTTTGTTCTCCAAAATCTCTACTAAAATTCTCTCTCAAGGATCATGGAGAGCTCCTCATGACGGCCAAAGAAAAGATAAGATAATAGAAAAATGAAACACATTAGAGCAAGCTACAGGGGTCGAAGCCTGATAGACCTAAAGTCATTTTAAAAACTCAAGTATTGCTTTCAAAATGGCTTACCGGTGTCACATTGAGGAGATCTATAGTGTTTTTACATAGAAAAGGGTCTCTATAGCTTGCAAAATCTACCATGCAAGCCTGCAATAGTGCTCCAACAAACCCTTTGTCGGTCGGCTTTAGCTTCTTCGAGAAGCTTCAAAAACAAATGAAATGAATTTTTTCATTTTTTCCCTGCTTTTGTGTTAGGGTTTGTAAAACCTAGATGTCAAGTGATATTTTTTGCCATATCTTTTAAAAATAATAAGAGTGACTAATGTATGTCGAGGGCCAAGTCTTATGTCTTATGCCTAGGTTTAAGGAAACTTGTATATGCTTTGCACTATAAGGTGCTATAAAAGCTAAGTTCTCAAGACTTAGATTTTTTGTCAAATCAAAGCTTGACCAAAATTCATACTCCTTTTTTATTTTTCAATTGGAATATAAATGTAAAACATATGATTTTTATGATGTTCTTATAAATCATTTAAATCATGTGTTATTATGAAAAGATAATACAAGCACCTTGTCGATTCTTTGAATGACTTAGTTAGGATTTGATGGCTTTTCCAAGCATATAGGAGTAGTCATTATAGTTTGGTACCATGTTCCCAAGAATGTAGGGGATTTTATTCATCTTGTTGGGAGATATGGATGGAATATAGGGGCGGTTTTGCATGCCTAGATGCTTGGCATGGTCAATCCTACCCTTTCCACACATGGGAGTCCATTTTGGAGGGAATCTAGTGGCTTGATTATAGAATTTTTGAGGGATCTGACCCAATTTAGTTGGTGGTTCTTATTTTGGTACAACTGCTTGGGGGTTGGGTATTATAGTCATTTTTTTACTCATTTGGAGGCAGTTCTTACTATGCAATTTATGGAGTTAGTGATTTTTGCAATCCTTTCTGAGTCTTGAGCATGCTTTGTAACTCATTTGAACATGTGAAACAGTGGGTACCTTGGGTATTAATAGCATTGAGAATTTTTCCTTCTCTTTATTTTCTTTCTTGTGTGCATCCTTTATGGTGATTAATCGAATTACTTGTGAAACTTGCTTTTTCTTAGTATTTTTGTCTCACTAAAAGCACCTTGTTACAGGATAGTATATTATTACAAATTATAAGATGTGTTAGATGTGAAGATTTTAGTTGTGAGATACTCTTTTCATTCTAAGAATTCATATCAAAACCTTCTTATAAAGTACTTATGTGAGCAATATACAAAAAAAGAGTTGTGTGTTCTTTTTATTAGCTATTACTTGAACTGTGTGATCAATTTGTATTTACATGCCTCATATAGTCAGTTTGGTATATCACCGTAGAGATAATATTTTTCAGCTTTCATTTTAAGCATTTTCTTCTCCCTTTTCCTCTACAAAAAAAATTAGTTTTAGGAGATAACCAGCTAGGAGCTCGCCTTATCTGGAGATTCACTCCAAATTTTAGGTGACCAACAACCTAGGAGTGATTCAATGTTTCTCTAGAGTGCTAAGTTCTACAACTTAGCTAGGGTGTAACTTTATAATATAACATAAACAACATGTAATGTCACAAACTCACCAAAACCTTGATGTTGAAATCTAAAGATATGCAATGAAGTGCTCCAATGGATGCTTGAAAATTCCTAGAATGATTAAATATTGCTTGAATGATGAAATGGAAATTAGAAGATTGTAGAAGATATTAGGAGATGAAAAATGATGGGAAAACCATTTATTTATACTTCATTTTACTAAATTTCCCAAAAAATAGCACATCACAGGCCGACCTTAAGGGTAGGAGAATAAAATCCCACCAAAAAATTGAAATTATTTTGATTTTTGTGCCTAGTGGAACTAAGTCGGCCTAGGTGGTGACTTAGTCCAACCAGGGAAATTTTACTAGGTGTCAGGAATGAAAGTGCATTAAATAAGGTTTAATAGGAATATCCTAAAAAATACACATAAGTAGGGTTAGACAGTGCATTAAGGGGTTATTTAAACATAAGAAAGGGTTGAATTAGTGATGACAAGTCTAGAAAAACATGAGAGTTTGTTACAACTCTTTACAACACTTTGAAATAACACTTGGTAAGTGATAAAATGAGTTATTATAATAAATTATAATGAAAGGGTCCTAGAAAAGTGTGAAAGTGGGTTACAACACTTTACAACACTTTTACAAGACATCCTTGAATTCTTAATGATTCACAAGGGTCCAAGACCTAATGTGAATGTGTTGACCACATTAAAACATTAAATCTAGGAAAAATAAAACCAAAGTCCACTAGGAGGGCCTAAACATTAGAAAATGTAGAAGGGTTACTTTTTATGAGTCCACAATACTTCATCAAAGGGAAATCCAAACCAACAATATTTCTCGTAGACCTCAACCAAAAACATAGAAAACCATAGTTCACAACTAGTGAACACAACTCACACTGTATAATGAATTATTAGCCAAAAGTCAGTATATAGTACATAGCTTACAACAACCAAGATCAACATATTTGAGCCATACAAATATAGGAGTAAATCCAGAGCAAAACCTGGAGCACCTACTAAACATTTTCAACATATCTTCATTACAATTTTCTTAACATCCTCAACATATACAAACAATAACTTGTATCCATGACACTAATGATAATAACAATTAGTTGATAACAAATTGACTAGTTGACATTAATGACAACACCTTCAATATTTCCATTCTTGCAATAGCCCCCACTTTAAAGAAATTTCTAAATGCCATGTTGTGAGAAATTACTTTAGAGTAGAAAATGATAAATGCTAAACAATAAAGATGACATGTGAGCTTATTTGGAAAGCCCTATGTCAATCACATATTTCCAAATGAAGCTACATCATGAAATTGGTTGCCTCCAAAATGAAATCCTAAGATAACACACAAGGGATCCACGGATTTGGGGTCAACATATGTCTCTGCTACAATGTTATTATAGAGCTTGAAACCATCATCATTCCCGAACTACTCATAGAAGTGGAAGAATGACACATAGAGAGACAAAGTCAAAAAAATATTTTGGTTCAAAATGGAAGATACCTAAATGTCTTGATGCCCTATGTAATCCCTAAAAGGAAAAAACAAGAAAAAAAAAAAGATAAAGGTTTATGATATATAGAAAAATGTAGGTACAAATAGAGGAATCAACATAAAAACATGTCAAACAAAATAATACAAGGGATCATATTACACACATGCAATCACACAAAAGAAAACATAAAGAGAAAACAAATAAAAGACTAGTAAAGTACATGTGAGTCAACCTATAGTAGGTAATCCACATCACAATCTTGTACAAGCCAAAGAGAAAATAATAAGCGTTGTACTAGGAACATCAATAGGTTCAACACATGGTGAGTCACTCATTTTAGGATGATCATCATAGTTGATATCATCTAAGCTCATGGAAGAGGAAAATAATAAGTTCAGTTCATTATGAACTTCCTCATCAATCTTAGTAGTTTCATCATCATCATCCAATTTAATCACAATAGGTCTTATAAGAATCTCCATGGAAGGTGCTTATTCTTGTTGTGGTTGAGATATAGGATTTTCTTGTTGTAGTGAAGGTGGAGAATCATCATGCATTACTTGAGTTATTAATTGATCTTTAGTTGTTGATTCAACTTTTTGTTGTAACAAATGAGAAATAGCACAACGTCTATGCCTATGCTCTTGAGCATTTCAATCTCTTTTTTTCTATTTTCAAGTTATGATTGTACAAGAGTGGGTTTATGAACCACAAGTTTCTATTCTTCCCATAAGGGAGGAACAAAAGGAACCATGGGAGGTTGTTCAACCACTTTCTCTTTAACTTTAAAAACATTTTTTATTTTAGGAGGGACAACAATACTTGTTTGATTATCTTGTGGTCTCTTATAGGAAATATGTGAATAATTTGTTATGATTTGGTATTTGTTACTTGGAAGGGCTTTTGGTTCAATCATGGTCTCATTAATGATAGGAGGCTCAATTGTGGGTTGAGGTTTATTGCTAAGGGATAATTCTAATATGTGATTTTCCTTAAACTTTTGATAATATTTGAAAAATAAGTCCTCACAAGGTCTAATCGGTTCAATAGGTTAAGGAAAAAATAAGTCCAATGATAAATTCCCATGTGAAGACACATGAAAAAAGTCACTATGGTATATGTGGACACCAAAAAAGTAACCCTTCTAATTTTTCTATCTCGTTTGGGTCCTCGTGATTTTTGGCTTAATATTGCCATGATTTAATGTCAATAACACATTCACATTAGGTCTTGGGCCCTCACAAACTGAATAAAATGGATTTATTAATGTCTTGTAAAGTTTTTGTAAAGTGTTGTAAATGACTTTCACACTTTTCTAGACTTTTATTAAGTATTTAAGTCTAATGGACCTATTTTTTCCTTAATTCAATATTATAAAATGTATTTAATTACATTATCACATTAATCTAGAAGGCTTGTAAATTAAACCTGGTTTTAATCTAGTGTTGTAATGTGTTTTACACATTCACATTGGATCTTGTTCCTTTATAGGCTATGTGGACTTCATTTTAATGTTGTAGATTGTATTTAATCACACTTTCACATTGAAATTTGTGTCCTTAGCCCTAATCAACCTTTATATCATCATTAATAAGCCCCTATGACCCCATATTGTGCATCTCAAGTCTTATATTGAAGGTCTTGGGCCATCACAAACTGAATAAAATGCATTTATTGATGTCTTGTAAAGATTTTGTAAAGTGTTGTAAATGACTTTCACACTTTTCTAGAATTTTATGAAGTATTTAAGTCTAATGGACCTATTTTTCCCTTAATTTAATATAATAAAATGTATTTAATTACATTATCACATTAATCTAGAAGGCTTGTAAATTAAACCTGGTTTTAATCTAGTGTTGTAATGTGTTTTACACATTCACATTGGATCTTGTTCCTTTATAGGCTATGTGGACCTCATTTTAATGTTGTAGAGTGTATTTAATCACACTTTCAAATTGAACTTTATGTCCCTATCCATAATCCACCTTTATATTGTCATTAATAGGCCCCTATGACCCCATATTGTGCATCTCGAGCCTTATATTGTTCAAAACCATAACTAGATCAACATAAGAGCTTAATTTATTCATTCCTCAATATCCTAGCTAGCAAAATAGTCAATGTGGGACCCATTCACCACTTTGGGAAAATGACTCCCATCTAGGTGGGACTCCTTCACCTAGAATGATGAATGAGTCCCACTTGGCCTATTTTTAAGGCTTTGAGTGGAAAAGTTGGGTTTTAAGTTTAATTTTCTTCAATGTCGGCCTTGAGGATGAAATTAATAGCCATTTGAGTGGCTTTCCTATATAAAAAAACTTCTAATCATTATTTCATTCATTCATTATCCATCTCAAGTCAAGAATGCTAGGGTTTAGCATTTTAAGTCTTCACAAGGGCATCAAGATAGCAATCAAGATCAATTTTGAGGCATTTAAGGGAAAATTATTCATTCATTGTTGTAGAAATTCAAGATACATCATCATTTAAAGGTTCTAATTTCATTATTTCATGTTCATTCTTCAACTTATTTCATTATTTGGTTTTGTTACCTAAATGGTGTTTGACCAAGTTAAACCCCCATTTCGTAACAATCAACATTCTCTCTCTCTTTGTGTGATTACAAATCTAGGTAATTTGAAGGCTTGAAGATCATTGAATAATAGGTTGCAAAATTTTTGGATTCATCTCCCTATTGGAAAGGTCAAAATATTCACAAAAGTCACTTATAGGCTCCCTAAAAATCAAGGTTTCAGATCTAGACGCCTAGAGGTACAGATTGAGCAGATCGAGATCTATCGATTCCACTTCTGAGTTTTTAGAAATTTCAAAGTGAAATCATTCACCATTAGTGGTGAATGAGTCCCACTATACCTTTTTTTTAGAGTTTTTTGTAGATTCAGATACCCATTTGCTAGAAACAAGCTCTGGTATAGTTTTCCAAATCAGGGACTAAATTTCCCAGAGTGGCGAATGAGTCCCAGTAGGTCAAAATTTTAGGATCAGTAGCATTTCTAGTCTTCATTCCAGCCTCTACAATTTTCTAGGTGCACACTTTTAGTTTCATAGCTTTCTATTTAGTTTTGTTTGCATTTCTAGGTCATTTAGCATATGTTTTCATATCACATTGTGTTTTCAAACATTTTTCATTTTCCAAGTTTGCACTTGGTGGTGAACACCTTTCTTGTTTCATTCATCCCAAAGGATATCTTATAGTTAGATCTCTCACATTCTTCATTGGGTTGAGATCTCTAAGGTATTCTTGAATGTGAACATTGTAAAAGTGTATCTCTCTCCTTGCACCCATTTTGTGGACAAGGAAATTGAGCATCCATTTATGATGTCCACATTTTGGTGAACCCAACTTTAGAACACCTTCTTGTCTGAATTGGAGTCCATCATCCTTTATTTAGCTTATATTAACTTTGCATTAGGATTTGCATTGATTAATTTGCATCTAAGGTTTCTAAATTTTTGCATTAGTGAAAGTGCATATAGGTTACATTTTTGAATCTCAAATAATTCAAAATCATCAAAAAACTACATTTTCACTAAGGTTACATATCATACAACATAAAAAGCATCAAAATCCATTGAAAATTCTTGAAAATTCTGAAAAAAAATCCCTACCGGGACTCATTCGCCACCTTGGGAGAATTAGTCCCAGAACAAATCTAAAACAACCTTTTACAACACAAAAAACCTTGGTTTTAAGCTTCTATTTTTTTCCATTACCTATTTGTTTCAGTTGGTTGACTTTTTTTTACATACATTTCACTAAATGTAGCTTAAATTAGTCCATTTCATAACATTGCTTCATTCCAAATTTGTATTTACAACATTTCATTTTTCAGATCATTTTCATAATGTAAATAGTAAAAATCTAAAAATCACATTTCATTTTGATTTTTCATAAATTATTGTTTGAAAATGTTAGCTTTGGTCTTTTCCAAGTTTACAAAGAAAAAGTTTATCAATAAACATGTTAGTCATTCATTCAATGCATTTCCTAGTTATGAGAGTCTTTTAAGGAAAAATAGTGGATAGGTTCATGCTTTCCTTAAAAATATTCCCCATCCTATCTCTCCCATTTGTGAGAATGATGTGATAGAAGATAATACAAACAAATATAACCATGATGATCATAATTGTTCTTCCCTCAATACCTCTCCTTTTAGTGACAAAGGTATCTTGGTGAAAGAAGATGCAATCATTGAGAATCATGAAGATCTTGTTTGCTCTTCTCCTCATTCCCCTTGGGAAGATAGTATAACAATAGAAGATGAAATCATTTCCACCACCTTACTTAATTTACATTCCTCTCCCAACATTTTGCCTACTTGTTACAATGCTATAATCATGAGTGACCATGAAAATGACATTTGTGAGGAAGACATGGTGTTAGGAAATCTAATAACTGAGAGCTTTGAAAATTCTACTTATCCCACTTGGGAATACATTATAGGGCATGAGGGTGTAATTGTAGACAACCATGATAATCACATTGACTCTTCTCCTAATATCCTTCATAGTAATGAAGATGATAGTTTTGTGTTAGAAGATATACTTAAAAGTCATGAAAATCTTGTTTCTCCCTTTCCTAATGCTCCTACCATTTGGGAAGACTTACTTGAACAAAAAATTCCAATCATCGGTAATCATGAAACTCCTAGTTATCCTTCTCTTGACATCTCTCCTCTGAGAAATGAAACTACTTTACCAAATCCAACCATGAAATGTGATGAGCCTATTGTTTATCACTTTCCTAAAATCTCTTCTACTAAGATTGATACTATGGCACAAGACATTGAGACCTTAGGGAAAAAGAATGAAATCATCAACAATCACAACAAACAAATTTCTCCCTCTCCTAATATCTCTCCTATTGGTAAAGAAGATAATCTAGTGTCACAAGATCCTATCGATGAGAATCATGAGGAAAATATTATTGAACAAGGAAACACTATCATTGAAAAGCAATAAAATACAACCATTGATCATTCCCCTACTTGTGACAAAATCATTTTAGAAGAACCAATCCTTGAAAGTTGAGAACATTTGGTTTGTATTTCTCCTAAAAACACTCCTCCTAGGGAGGATATCATGGTGCAAGAAAAGGATAATATTGACAATAACAGTGTTAGCTCTCAAAAACGTAGGCTGAATGCCTCAAGGGATTGCCAATCTCTCGATACACTTTAGGGCAACAGACAAGGTCAAAATAATTCAACCTTCTACTCTTTTGATGCTGCAAAACCTAGGCGGGTGTACCTCTCTTGAAAAATGCAGGCTTAACTTGTAATTATCTTCTTGAAATGCTTTGTCCACAATGGCAGATAATAGTGAACAAATGAAACCAAACTTGATAACTATCTTTTGATCTAAATCCTAGAATGCTTAATTAACTGATAAAAAGAGATTGAATGAATTCAAATAATGAAATTGCAGAGACCAGTGCCTTATTGGGTATACAGAGTCAAATGAGATAAAGATAAGAAACACATCTCTCTAAAGATTCAAATTATTTGGCATATATTATGTTTTCAACTTGTATAAACATGGAAGAATATGACTACTAAGCTCTACTTGAATAATCCAATTGAATCTCTCTGATTACTATGATTAACTAAAAGGATTTAGTAGTTACTTGAAAGAACCAATCAATCGATCACACAAGTGCAGCAAATGTACTTTGGTAAACTGAATACAAACTTGTCATATCAATTTAAACAATCAGAAAGAATCCATCTTGGAGACAACTTAGCAATTCTTTTATTAAATTCAACAGATAACCGATGTCAGACATGTGCAGCAACATCAACTGACACTCATAAATACCTCCATTTTAGAACATGCACCATGGCCTCTGACTTGATAAATTTACTATTTTGTATCCATACAATTTTCCTACTATATCGAATAACTGATAACTGGTTTGTATTACAATTGCCAAAATGCCTATTTATACACAAGCATTAGAAAATAACTCATTTTAAATATCACATTGGCCCTCCATAGAATTTGGGCTCCAATCGAGTCGGCTAGCAACGGTTATATGAATTCACATGTCGGCCACATGAATTGTATTTATGTTATTCACCAGTGAGACAGTCGATGAGACAACGCAATAGCTATGCAGAAGGTAATTCACTCGTTAATCACTCTGCCCTTGTACTTTGCTTTCACTGTGACTTATCCGAGTCATGGAGATGTCCCATAGATCACATTATGTTTTACTGATGTGTTGTTGCCTTCTAGATGTTCCTATAACATTCTATTGATCACACTGAAGCCAAGAAGTATCCCCCAGTTCCCTTTGTGTATCGTCATAGCTCTATGATATCAGGAAGAGCTCTCACAGACTCCACATTGCTTTACCAAAAATCCTTATCCACTCTGAATGTCACTGAGACACTCCAATTTTATGCCGATAAAGTCACCTTTGCACCTCATTCGGCGAGACCCTGGGCACCTCAGCAAGACCACACACCCAAACAAAAGTCATACCGAACAATACCCTTTGTTACATTCATCTTCGCCAAGACCATTAGACTTTCTCACCGAAGAGAAAACACAACAAGCAATCAACAAGACAAAACAATGTCGGGGGCACCTCATATAGAATGCACCCTGCTATACCGAGAGCTCTCAACCAAACATATTGGTCACCGAGACACATCAGAAATCTTGCTGAAAGTCGTTCAATAGAAACCCTTTAGTAACCCGTCGGCGAGACACATATACTTCACTGTGACCTGCCGCAAACATCAACTCCTATCGAAAGGTCCACGAGAGGAAATCCATGTGTAAGGTCAACGAGACCAAAGGTCACTAGTGAAGACTTTACAACAATAGCAAAAACTCCCACCGAAAGTCATTTGAAGAAATCTTTTGTGCTCCGTCGGTGAGACAAATGATACTCGCGAAGACCCTCCACTGATAGCCACAACATACACCGAGAGAAATCTCCGTTGTCGCCAACACAAGATGAACATTATGCCAATAACCAACCACGAACAAAGCAATCATTGTGACAACATAAAGGTCCTGGCGAATGCCACCTGCAAACAAACTTCAATCGATGAGACATAAAATGAGTCTTTCTGATAGGCAACACAGACTCATGCAAGCGGAAAACGTAGAATTGATTGGGGAGACAGGAATGAACCTATGTCAATATGGACCAGAATGTAAAATAGGCATAGCTCGATGAACTCAGAGGGGCAATAGGGAAAAATATAGATGAAATATGCATACGATAGGATCAAAAAAGTACACTTATGAGTGAAATCATATGTAAAAATACCAGATTTTTATAGTTCCAACAAAGGGGCTCCATTAGGGGATGTATGAGAGTAAGATCATCATAAAGGATCCTTAATCATGGGTGAGCAAACCGCATAATAAAAATGATGAACCGTGAGTAGCAAATGCACGAATGGTAATGCAGCGAATCAAGATGGAGGCAAATTGAAAATGATAGAATCCTTAGACTATCGCGGCATGGAAAATAATTTTAAAGAGGATGGACACAAGAGCTGTCCGCACCCAACCCTTAACCTCCTCCGTCTTTTCTCTCATGAGAAGCCAAAGCTTCAAGAATTTCCCATGAACAGGAAATTCATGATTTTCACCAGCCATGTTCTATAGATAGTATGAATCTTCACCCTTCTTGCCAACAACAACAAGAGGTCCTAGCCAAAGAGCTTCAAATTTACCATGCTTGCCTTTCTCCTGACACCTTGCATTCCATATCAACACCAAATCATTTTCTTCAAATTTTTTGTTCTTTGCCTTCTTGTCAAACAAATACTTCATATGTGCCTGTAGCTTCACGTTTTGACTTTGGCCCTCTCTCCTTAATTCATCTAGTTCAGCAAGTTGCTCCATTCTGTCTTCCATGGGCTTAGGAACTTCCAAATCTTCCTGTAAGATAAACTTATAGACTGGTAACAAATTCTACAGAGGCATCCTGGCTTGTGCTCTGTAGACTAATTCAAATGGAGATTTTCCAATTGCCTTTTTCATAGTGATCCTATTAGCCCACACAACTAGTTTTAACATTGAATCCCAAGCCTTCTTGTTCTATCCTAGCACTCTCCTTATAATCTTCAAAAGACTTTTATTGCTAGACTCAGCTTGTCCATTGGCTTGTGAATAATAAGGAGCTGCATAAGAAATAGTAATGCCATACTTATTACAAAAGCTTTTGAATTCATCTGACATGAAGCACATCCCATTATCTGTGATTATCCTCAGTGGTGTACCGAATCTGGTGATAATATTGTCCATCAAGAAATTTGTTACAACTTTACTCGTAGCCTGCTTGGTTGGGATTGCCTCTACCCACTTTGTAAAATAATTAGTGGAAACTAGTATCCATCTATGTCCTCCACTTGACTTCTCTTGTATTTCTCCAATGAAGTCAATTCCCCATTGATGAAAAGGGGCATCAACCTGCAAAGGTCAAAGTGGCAAAACACCCTGATATTTCAATCTTCCAAAAAACTTTTGGCAAGCTTCACATTTTCTCACATGTGTAAAGGAGTCATTAAACACCTTTTGCCAAAAATACCCTGCCCTGAGAATCTTGTGTCCAGTTGTCTTTGCTGAATAATGACCTCCACAAACTCCTTCATGCATTTCCATCAAAACATGTTTGGCCTGTGACTCATCCAAACATAACAACAATATGTCGTCCTTGTTTTTCCAAAACAGATCACCATCCATGAAAACATACCTTGATTCTTGCAACTTCAAAGCTCTCCTATAGCTGTCACTTAATCCATCTGGGCACTTCATGTATTTCAGATAATTCATAACATTAGTATACCAAGGGGTGTGTTCAATGTTTACAATTGCAGCCTCTTCTTCAACATTTCAAATCTGATTTGCATCAATATTAGTTTCTATCGGCTGGCCTAGCAAACCTTTGGCCTCTTTACCAACAGTAATCTATACCATGTCAAATTCTTGAATCTTGTTGATCCATCTTCTACATCTTTCCCTGCTTAGGATTGTGTTAAGTAACGGTAGCATGAGGACATAAGCAATCACCTTGGCTCCAACAAGATGTAGTGGATAGCGCTGTGGCGCTACGATGCAAAAGCCTATTTTTTCCATTATGTCATACTTCGAATTCAGACCCACAATAATGATTTACTAAAGAGCAGAGTTGTTCACCAACCACCTTTTTATTTTTGTAGCATAATAGCAGCAATAGTGTGCATTGAAGCAAATGAAAATACCTAAAAGGGATTTGTAAAATCTGGAGACTTAAGAACAGGAGCCTCTTTGATAGCCCTTTTGATAGACATAAAAGCATCCAAAGCATCAGCAGTCCAATCCATTTTTTGTCCTTTCTTTAACATTTTCGATATGGGCTTAATGATCTTAGCAAAATTAGAAACAAATCTTCTGAAAAAATTAATTTGTCCAAAGAAAGATTGTATTGCTTTGACAGTTTTGGGAATAGGAATCTTATCAATAGCTTCCACCCTCTCAGGATCTATTCTAATTCCCTCTTTTGAAACAATATGCCCCAAGAGCTTACCCTTTGTGACTGCAAAATGACATTTCTTTGGATTTAAACTAATACCATATTCAAGAGCTTTAATAAATACCTTTTCCAGATGTTGCACATGATCTTCAGCCTTCTTCATATAAGCAGTCAAGTTATCTTGATACACCACCATGATAATATTAATCAAATCAGCAAATGCTACGTCCATGGCTCTTTGGAAAGTCGCTCCAACATTAGTGAGACCAAATGGCATTCTTATGTATACATATGTTCCCCAAGGAGTAGTAAATGTTGTCTTGTATTGCTCAGATTCCTTGACTTTAACCTGATTGTATCCAGAAAACCCATCCATCATGGATAGCAATTCACACCCTGTCACCTTATGTAATATGGCCTCCATATTGGGTAAAGGATAATTATCTTTAAGAGATGCCATATTTAAATTCCTGAAGTCCACACATAATTTGATATCACCGTTCTTCTTTCTCACTGGAACCAAATTTAAAACCCACATTGAATGTCTGATTGGTTTGATAATTCCTCCATCCCTGAGCTTTATCAATTCCTCTTGCATTTTAGGCTCCAATGTTGGATTTATAGGTCTTTGCTTTTGTCTGAAAGGCTTGGCGTCTGGCTTCAGTGGTATTTCATGCTGAAATAAATCTTCCCTGTATGCTTTCAGATCTTCATAAGACCAAGCAAAAACATGCTTGTATTTTCTCAACAACTCTATCAGCATTCTTCTAATCGTAGGGCTGATCTTCTTTCCAATGTATACCTTTCTTAGTGCTATCTCAGTCCCCAAGTTGACTTCTTCAATATCTTCTCTTCTGACTGGTGTTTGCTTCATAAGGGAACGATCACTTCCGTCATACACCCTTTCTAGTGCTACTAATCCTTTAGGAAGCTTGTTTGTTTTGAGCTGTAAGATCTCCTTGCCAAACACAGTTTGTTTCCCATCTACTTCTTCAACAAAAGCATTAAAATCAATTTCCTATGTTTCATACTGATCTATACAATTGAGGAATTTCAAAAGGTCAGTATCATCATTAAAAAAATTCCAGTTATAAATATTATCAGGAACAGTAGGCCTTGTTTTAAACTCAATTTGTGATACCCCAGCCAATGTAATATCATCTCTTTTGAGCGCCACATTTGCTAAGAAATTAGACATTATATTCTTTGACCTGTTGATCCACTCAATTGAGAAGGGATCAAATAGTTCAATCGTATCCCATACAACATTCCTATATTTTTTTAATCTTTTGTGCTTTGCTGCATATTTGGATTTAATTTGTGAAACAACCAACTCAGAATCACCAAAAATAGTTAACAACTTAATCTTGTGTTTCATAGCCATGTTCAAACCTGTCAATAAAGCTTCATACTCTGCCACATTATTTGTACATTCGAATTCCAACAAGAAAGAATATTTAAAAGTAGTACCTTCAGGGGAAACAAAAACAATCCTAGTGCCATTACCTTCTTGGCTGCATGCTCCATCAAAATACATCTTCCATACTACATTGCAGTTTTGAGCCACATGCTTTTCAATTGGATCACTATTAGTTAATTCTGGCTGAGCTGGTTGAACCTTAAAACTTCCAAGATCAACATCACAGAAACAATTAATCTGATCTTGAGGTACATAGTCAACAAGTTGACTCATTCTTGGTTCTTTATATAATTTGACATCCTGTCCATTCACTGGAATAGTAGCATAAGATAAATCAAACTGGACATTTCCTCCAACTGTTGTTGTCCACTGTCTTGACAAAAGCATCCCAAACTGAGGAGGAGTATCAATCACTATTATATCTATTTTATAAGCCACCTGTGGATAAATAGCTAGTTTGACTTCAACACCTCTCATAATGCCTATCACAGGTACAGGTCTGTTATCCATTGCATAGCACTTCCCTTCACATGTATCAACCCACATGCCAAGCTGTTTCATTACTCCTACTGGCATAATATTTATAGCAGCACCAAAATCTATCATGCAGTTCCTCAGCAATTTATTATTTATAAGCAATGTGGTGAAGAAAGGATCCACTTGTGGGGAGGTTGTTAAAACATCACCCAAACAGACTTCTGAATTATTTATCTTATCCTTCCTATTGACTTCTTCAGAATTCATATGTTTTTCATTCCCATTTGTAATCAATTGAACAACATTATCTCTATACTCTTTAATTTTCATCAATTCAAGTAGTGGAACGGATATTTTTACCTGGGATAATGCCTGGGTGAAATCAAAAGAGGAGCTTTCCATCTTAACAGTCTTCTTCAATTCTGGCGCTTCTCCTTTGCTTTCTTCTTTTTCTTTTTTAGTAGGTTGATCAGACTTTTGCATTTCCTTGTGTAATTTTGTAACTTTCTACTCTTGGACAGGCTTCTTTTCAATTTTATCATGCTGCTTGTTCCCTGGATTTTTTACATTTTCTTGTGTTTCCCTCTGATCTTTTACAAAAATTCTCCCAGGAACTCCATCTGGCTCATTCGCTTTTTTGTTTCTCAACCAATATTTACTCCTTGCATCCTCAACTACTGCAATAGTTATTTTCTCCATTTCATATTTAGTGAGTCTCCTTACATTGCACTGAATAGGTGTTTCAACAAGATGTGGCTCTGTGTAGTCTTCATCAGAATCACAAAAGATCTGTTGTTCAGCCATATGGACATTATACTTCTGACTAGAAACGTCATACTCATAGCCATCATCCTCTAAAGATGAATATCCTTCCTCAGCATGGTAAAAAGTATCTCAAGTCAAGTAAATTTTGTGATCTTCTCCATTATCCTCCATTAACATTCCCTCTTCTTGCATATTTTGAGCTACAACACAGTAGTCTGGAGAATGTGGTTGATTACAAACTTCACAGAAATAATTATTACTCACCATGTAAGTTCTTTTTGTGTTCAATGGATCAAGAGTCTCTTTATTTCTTGGCCTGGCCGTTACAGGTTTCCCATCTTTCCAATCTGTATTGTAAGGCATATCATGCAACCTTGGCCTTTCATTTATGTTCTCATTTCTATATGTATTCTCTTGTATATACTGATAATTACTTTGTTGAGGAGGCCTCAGGCTGTCTCTTTTATTAGTCACACCAGTAGCCTTCCTGTTATTCTCAATTGTCAATGCAATTTTCTGTGCTTCATCCAAATCTCCTAGGGATCTACTTCTCAGTTCATACCCTATGTTAGGATCAAATGCACTTAAATAAATACTCAATGCAGCAGAGTCTAGCAACCTCAATCCATGAGGTACTTTAGTACGCAACTTGTTGAATTTTCGGTTGAAATCATAAATTGAATCATTCTGATTTTTCTGAATCCTCACTAGTTCATGAAGAGTTGCATCTGGAGCATTTTGATTCCCATATTTCTCTAAGAATTTGTCTTGAAATGCTTGGAGAGAATTAATTGAATATGCTGGCAAGCTGTTAAACCATTCCCTAGCATCTTCAATAAGTGACATCATAAACAGCCTCATGTGCAAATCTTCATGTGGCATACCTATGTCTTTAATGGACATATTGAAATTCCTTAGATGTTCTTCAGCAGTGACTGCATTGCTCCATGCAAACTTGGGAATCATACCTCTCCAGCTTCTATCCATAGGGTAAGGGCATAGATTAAAACCTACCAAATCAAACAGTCTGATCATTGCTGCGTATTGGTGAGGGGGAGGGATAGGTGGATATTGATACTGATTCATAGGATTATTGTATTGTGCATTATGCTGAGGGGTGTGATGCTGACCAAGAGGCGGATGCACATTTGCATGTTGTGTGGGAATATGAGGCGGCTGACTTAGCTGCCTGTAGTGATTCCCAGTCTGATGGTTCTGAACATTTGATTGATTAGATGGCCCTGCACCATGACTACCCTGCTTATGAGGTGGTACATACTTTGGGGGGCAATCAGCTGTCTGATCAGTAACTTGTGCTTTCTGCAATTTGGATTATTTTATTACTTGTATCATCTGAGCCTTTTCCTGTTCTTTTCTTTCCTTTTCTTGGGATTCAAACAGGGCCTTGATTTCTTCAAAACTCAAAGATTCATAATCTTCTTGAAGAGATGCATGATCAATAGGTTCATTCTAATCACCTTGCACTTCTAGATCATATTCCCGCCTCTTTCTAGCTTCAAACACAGCCTGTTTCTGAGGATCGAGAGAAGGGAAAGGATTTCCTTGGTCTTCTGGGGTACAAGGCTCTGCACTTGAATCATCTCTCCATGTATCATAGCAATTATATGTTTCACAATGTGCTCTTGGTGCTTTTCCTTTATTAGTTATGCACATGTCCTCATTGATCCTCTTTCCTTTATCAGCTCTATCATCTTTATGTCTCCACTTACTGCTGCCAGCAGGAGCTCCAGTATGACCTCCCCTGTGCTAAGATCTTCTTCCATTCATGATGAACAACTGCAAAATTTTTGTCAAAGTCGCCACTCACTTTTGTCAAAAAATGAGAAAATACTTAATGCTTCTTATTCCCAGCGGAGTCTCTACAAAGTTCCTGACTCTATGATTAAGGCTTTGATTCTGAATGTATTCCCCAACAGAGTCACCAATTTGTTAGCTCTCAAAAATGTAGGCAGAATACCTCAAGAGGCTGCCAATCTCTTGATACGCTTCAGGGTAACAGACAAGGATGGAAGAATTCAACCTTCTACTCTTTAGGTGCTACAAAACCTGGGCGGGTGTACCTTTCTGAATAGTGTAGACTTAACTTGTGATTATCTTTCTGAAATGCTTTGTCCACAATGGCAGATAACAATGAACAAATGAAGCCAAACTTGATAGTTATCTTCTGATCTAAATCCTAGAATGCTTAATTAACTGATAAAAAGAGATTGAATGAATTCAAATAATGAAATTGCAGAGACCAGTGCCTTGTTGGGTATACAGAGTCAAATGAGATCAAGATGAGCAACACTTCTCTAAGAAGATTCAAATTATCTAGCATATATTATGTTTACAACTTGTATAAACATGCAAGAATGTGACTACTAAGCTCTACTTGAATAATCCAATTGAATCTCTCTGATTACTATGATTAACTAAAAGGATATAGTCTTTACTTGAAAGAACCAATCAATCGATCACACAAGTGCAGCAAATGTGCACTGATAAACTGAATACAAACTTGTCATATCAATTTAAACAATCAAAAAGAATCCATCTTGGAGACAACTTAGCAATTCTTTTATTAAATTCAACAGATAACTGATGTCAGACATGTGCAGCAACATCAATTGACACTCATAAATACCTCCATTTTAGAACATGCACCATAGCCTCTGATTTGATAAATTTACTATTTTCTATCCATACAATTTTCCTACTGTATCGAATAACTAATAACGGGTCCCTATTACAATTGCCAAAATTCCTATTTATACACAAGCATTAGAAAATAAAACATATTTGAAAAATCATGTCAGCCATCCATAAAAATCAGGCTCCAAATCAAGTCGGCCAGCAACAGTTATCCAAGCAGAAACATGTCGGCCCTGCATTTTGAAATTCTTTTTTTCACCAGTGTATAGTCGGCAAGACATAGCGCATTATCCTGCCGAAGGAAATTCATTTGTTTTCATCCCATGTGCTTGTATTTCGCTCTCGCATTCGCCATGACTTATTGCTTTCGAGGAGACGTCACACAAACCTCAATTACGTTGCGCCGAAAGAAACCTTTCCTTACGTGCTTTCCTATCGCTGAGACACACGGATATCTCCTGCCAATGAACTCCTTTGGCCTCATTCATATTCGTTGTAGCTCATCCAGGTCGTGGTGACATCCTGTAGATTCATTTATGTTTTCCCAAGAGCACCTTTACCTTTCGCGTGTCACAATGACTTAAAGTTCCTTTTGCTGACGAGCCTGTCATGTATGTCACTGTAGCTTCCATCAATCAGAGAGACCTCTTGTAGACTATCTAATGCTTCACCGAAGGTCTTCAACTATCCCCACATCGCCGAGACAAGGTAACACCTATGCCGACAAGGATCTACATGTTTTCCATCGGCGAGACCGGAGGTCACTCGCCGAGACCTCGTGCCAAAGACCCTTAGCTTGGCCGAAACACCTCCATATGCGCCAGTTGGTACAACATGTTGAGCTCGCCAAGACATGATACTGATAACCCATAGCCACGCCGAAAAGAAACCCACACGTGAAGTCGGCGAGACATATTGTATTCGCTAAGACCACTCACCGAAACCAAAAGGTTACACCGTACAACATCTTTGTCATATTCATCCTCGCTGAGACATAAAAAGACTCTTGCCGAAAATCATTTGGTAGAAAACCTTTTGCACTGTCGGTGAGACAAACTCACCTCACTAAGACCATAGGCCAAAAGTTGTATACTTATTCTGAAAGCCTTATGAAGGAAACCCATTATATTCTGTCGACGAGACATGAATTCACCGAGAGCCTCCACCGAAGACCAAACCTACACCAATATGCATATCCATCCACCACTGTTCGGCAAGATAGGAAAACTTTGCTGAGACATAATGCCTAAACCTCCAAGCTTACATCGCCAGGCCACCATGTGCATAGTCGGGGAGACATGTTGAAATCGGTGAGACCCTATCCTGATAGCCATAACATACGCCGATAGACGTCTCTGCTGTCGCCAACACAAGATGAACATTGTGCCGATAACCAACCATGAACAAAGCAATCGTTGTGACAACATAAAGGTCCTTCTGAACGCCACCTACAAACAAACTTGAATCAATGTGACATTAAATGAGTCCTGCCGATAGGCAACACAGACTCATGCAAGCGGAAAACGTATAATTGATCGGGGAGACAGGAATGAACCTATGCCGATATGGACCAGAATGTAAAATATGCATAGCTCGATGAACTCAAAGGGGCAATAGGGAAAAATATAGATGAAAAATACATACGGTAGGATCAAAACAATACACTTATGAGTGAAATCATATGTAAGAATACCATATTTTTATAGTTCCAACACCACTAATGAGTGTAATACCCACCAAACCAAAACAATCATCATAGTATCAGTGAGACAAGAGACTGTCTCACAGATCACTCATCGTCACATCGATATGAACTTTTCACAGTACACTGTCGACCAACCTTATTGCCATATTAGGGAGACTTCATATCGTTTCCCACTGATAAAAGCAAGTCTTGTCAATGAAGTTCCACATGGTCATCGATCCATTGGGGAGACCACCTTCAAAGTCATGCTGATGAAATAATGCCCCTCCAATTCAAGCCTATCAACTCATCAAAGAGACCTAGCTAAGTGTCTCGCCGATGTCCCCAAGTCCTACCAATGTCATATCATTCTATTGTTGGGACTCAAAATAGAGTCACACTAATGACATAATGTCCCATCAATGAAACAACTTTATCGGGTTGTCGTTGGGACTATTGTTAGGGTCCTACCGACAGAGCCATGTCATGCCGATAGAACAAACCGCCAACACCACAAACTATTAGACCATCTTGGAGACATCAAGTGAGGTCTAGCTGACAACACAATGTCTTTCCAATGAAGAACCATCGAATCATCATTGGGACAGAGAATAAGGTCTCGCCAATAGAGCATAGTTTGTTCAATCAAGGAGATAGGAGAACACAACGCTGCTGCATCAAGCCAATAAGTTGAGACACATTTCCAACATGCTCCCACTTGGAAAAGACTTACTGGCTTCTCCCAAAACTTTGACAGTACTGAATATCATAGGCCCCAAGGTCCATTGAACTGGCACACCACCTAAACTTCTATGTGCTCACTAGTTTCGTTAACGCATCTGCAACATTTTCTAGAGTATCCACTTTTTCAAGACTAATCTTTCCATCATCCACCATATCCCATACAAAATGATATTGCACATCAATATGTTTCATCCTAGCATGGAAAGTTGGATTTTTCTCCAAACAAATAGCACTTTGACTGTCACAGCAAATGGTAATTTACCTTGCATTGAACCCAATATCAAAACACAAATTTCTAAGAAAAATGGTTTCTTTATAGGCATTTTTTGCTGCCATATATTTTTCCTCCATAGTAGATAAAGTGACTACAGCCTGCCGCTTGCTTATCCAACTAATTGTACCACCATTCAACGTGAAGATGTATCCACTATTGGATCTCGTGCTATCAATGTCCCCTGCCCAATAAAAATCCACATAACCTCGAATGCTAATGGATCTTTGTGACCCAACTGAGTTACCATGATAGCACAAAGTGTACTAAGAGGTACCTATTAAATATCTAAAATCTCTTTTCACAGCATCCCAATGCGGTCTTTCTGGATTTGCCATAAAATAGCTAAGAACTCCCACTACTTGGGAAATGTTTGGCCTTGTACAGACCATTGCATACATTAAACTGCCAACTGCACTTGCATAAGGCACTCTAGTCATGTCCTCCATCTCAGTAGGAGATTTTGGACAATCTTCAATAGATAGTTTTGTTCCCTACAACATTGGAACAACTAGGTGCTTGCAATCAGTCATACCAAATCTCTCCAGGACAATATTGATATACTTACTCTAGCTGAGCTGAATATTTCTACTTCCTCTATCCCTTTTTATTTTCATCCCCAAAATATACCTTGTTGCACCTAGATCTTTCATTTCAAACTTTTCGGACAATTGAGATTTTAAATCAGAAATCATAGTCTAACTATTTCCTATGAACAACATGTCATCAACATATAGGAAAATAATAAGAACTCAATCATTTTTAGTTTTGAAGTACACACAATGATCATATTTCGATTTTACAAATCCCATTGACAACACAAACATGCCAAACATCTGGTACCACATTCTAGACGATTGTTTTAAACCATACAGAGATTTCTTTAGCTTACAAACTATATTTTCTTTACCTTTTTCCACAAAGTGCTCAAGCTGGGACATATAAATTTCTTCTTCAATATCTCCATGAAGGAATGTTGTCTTCACATCCATCTATTCAATCTCTAAGTCATACGTTGTGATGAGTCTAGTTTATAGTTTAATTTTGGTAAAATCTATGATCTATTTGTTGAAGTTATCATGGACCTTGATGTTTGCATGTTGATATTTCCTCAAAACCATTGATATTGAGCCTAATTTTATCTCTGAAAAACTTTAATGGCATTGACATGTTATATGGATTATCTATGTTAATTCTACATGTTGATTAATGAATGTTCTTTAAGATAGTTACAGATATGTGATTATTGTGTGTACTAATATTACCATGTAGATATGATTAGAGGCCACTAAATTGAGAATATTCCGCTAGCTGGTCATTCACCATAACGGTTAACAAAGTGGTCATGCAAATGTCAACAAAGGGAAGACTATCAATGGTGGGAGATTCCCCATGCAAATCGAGTTGTAACTACCTTATAAATGGTCTTTATTTCTGTTGAGTGAATATAGGCATTACTGTTATGCTAAATCTATGTTGAGGAAAGCACGTCTGACTAGATTCCATGCATGTGTAACCGCCTCTCCACTTTCTTTGCTTTCCCTAAAGTGGTGTCCTCCCAATTCATGGAGTTGACCGCCTTGTTTAGTTAGTAGCTTCTTTTCCCATAAATAAGAGTCAGATGCTCCTTCTCAGGAGGTTGTGCAATTCGATGATGTACTTGCATTCTTAGTTTTCAACAATACAGTTACACTGCTCTATTGTACTCATGTTTCTCAATGAATAAAAATGAAGTTATAAGTCTGTGCATCTAAATTTACTGCTGCATGAATTCTTCTTTTGAGACTGGTCTATGGTACAACTGGAGGTGGTGTCCATTAACTAACAACTTGAATCTAACAGAATCAATTGTAACAAGTTGCACTGAACCATTAGCAAATACATTCTCAACTTCATACGGACCCAACCATCTGGTTTGTAATTTGCCTAGACTATCCTTATATCGTGAGTCATAAAGCAGAGCCCAATCTCCTACTTTGAATTTCTTCTCCTTAATGTATTTATCATGCCACTTTATTCTCTGATTTTGTATTATCTCAGTATGTTGCAGGGAATTATTTCGGAGCTCATCCAGAGCATTGAGTTGCATGATTCTGTCCTTTTGTGAATTTGTTAAATCCATGTCCATCTCCAGTGTTGTTCTTAGAGTCTTATGTTCAAACTCTATTGGCATCATAGTTGTTTTACCATACACCATTTCAAAAGGTGTATATCCTGTAGCAGTCTTCCAGGTAGTACGGTAGGCCCATATAGCTTCTGGTAACTTTGTGGCCCAGTCCTTCCTATGCAAATCTACAGTTTTAGTCAAAATGGCCTCTATGTCCCTATTGGTGACCTCAACCTGGCCATTGGCCTGGGGGTGATAAGGAGTTGATTTCCTATGCCGTATATTATATTCATTGACTAGAGCTGTGATAAGTGTAGAAGTAAATTGTGCTCCTTGATCTGTCACTATTTCCCTAGGGAAACCAAACCTAGTAAATATTTCCTCATAGAGGAATTCAGCCACTTTATTGTCCCTAGCATGTTTCATAGGCTTAGCCTCTACCCATTTTGTGACATAATCTGTGCATACAAGGATGTAGGACTTACCATTGGAAGGTGGATCAATTGGTCCTACAAAATCCAGTCCCCACTTGTCAAAGGGTGCAACTACAACTTGTGGGAATAGAGGCATCTCATCAGATTGGGTTGGTCTTCCCATCCTTTGGAATCTGTCATATCTCCTGGTATATTTGGTTGCATCTCTATGCAAAGTTGGCCAATAGTAACCAGTATTTAAAATTTTCATCACTGTCCTTTTGGCAGCAAAATGTCCACCACACGGCTCATCATGGCTTGGCTTACATGTAGTATATCATGAATGTCCTCCTTTGGTACACATCTCCTCATAACTTGATCTGGCCCTGTGTAAAACATGCAATCTACAATCCAAGAAAAATTAAAGCTTTTCTCTACCAATAATCTCTTTTCCTTAGGGGAGAATTGAGGAGGAGTTCTTCCTGTTGCCAGATAATTTTCTATATCAACATACCATGGGTGAATAACCTTGATTGCAAACAAGTGCTCATCAGGAAAAGAGTCTTCAATAAGTGCAGAGTCATCTTGCCTTTGAATTTTAGAAAGGAAATCAGCAAGCACATTGGCTTTACCTGGCTTGTCCACAATTGTAATCTCAAATTCCTGCATCAGCAATAACCATTTTGCCAGTCTCCTAGATATTGAGGCTTTGTTCATGAGATACAGGATTACTGCATGATCAGTATGGACAAATATCTGATAACCTGTGATATAATGCCTAAATTTATTGAGGGTGTAGATGATTTCCAACATTTCTTTTTCTGTAACAGTGTAGTTTAATTCAGCCCCTTGCAGATTTTTGCTTATGTAATAGAGTGCATGTTCTATTGAACCATCCTTCTTCCCTAACACTGCGCCAATGGCATAATCCGATGCATCAGTATGAATATGAAATGGGAGTGACCAATCAGGTCCTTTCAAAATAGGTGTCTATGTAAGGGAAAATTTTAAGTCAAGAAATGCTTTTTCACATTCCTCTGTCCAAGAAAAATCTGCATCTTTCTTCAACAGACTATATAAGGGGCCTGTTGTTTGGCTAAAGTCCTTGATGAATCTTCTGTAGTATCCAGAATAGCCTAGAAAGCTCCATACCTCTTTTTGCTTAGCAGGAGAGGGTAGCTTAGAGATGACTTCAATCTTAGCAGGATCAACCTGAATTCCTGCAGCAGAGATGTAGTGACCAAGCACTATTCCCTCCTACATCATCATGAAGCACTTTTGACTATTCAATGATAGGTTGTGATCTTCACATCTTTGTAGTACTTTCTCCAAGTTGGCTTGAGCTTCCTCAAATGTTGTACCATAAATAGTAAAGTCAACCATGTATATTTCCATGCAATCATATGAAATGTCTAAGAAGATACTTATGACTTCCCTCTGAAAAGTTGCAGGAGCATTACAGAGACCAAAAGGAAAAACTAAATAGGAAAATGTTCCCCAAGGGCATGTAAAAGTAGTCTTTTCTTGATCCTCAGGAGCAATCTTGATTTGATTGTACCCACTGAAGCCATCTAAGAATGAGAAGTACTTTTTCTCAGCTAAATTATCTAGAATTTGATCAATGAATAGAAGAGGAAAGTAATCTTTCTTTGTTGCCAAGTTCATCTCTCTGTAATCTACACATACCCTCCATTTCCCTCCTTTCTTAGGAACAATGAACAATGGGGAAACCCACTGACTATCGGAGATTGGATAAATAAAGCCAGCTGCTAACATTTTCTACAATTCTTCTTTAACAATTTCTCTCAAAGCTGGATTAATTCTTCTTTGAGGCTGCCTGATAGGTTTGAAGTCACTGTTAATATATATGCGATGTGTACAGATTTTTGGGTCTAAACCCTTTATATCCCCATAGTCCCATGCAAAAGCTCTTTTGTGGGCTTGTAGCATTGTGGCTAGGGCAGTTTGTTGAGATGGAGGCAACTTATTATTAATATGCAGACAGTGGCCTGGAGATACTTCTATCTGTTTGGTGAGATCATTTATTGAGGTTGCTAATAAATGTGGTGCCTGTATATCACATAATAGTAAATCATGATGGCTCTCAGGTTCCAGTTGTTGCAGGAAACTTTGCTGAGAACGGCTGTCCAAAACAGTTGGGCTATTCAAACCAGAACTAAACTGCAAAATGTGTAGAAGCAAGTTATCTTCATTCTGAAGCTGAGAAAATGGATCAGTTCATAGCATCATTAACTGAGCTAATGAATTGACTTCTTCAGACTCCTCTCCTAGATCTGGCCAAACTGGTTGAGACAAATCTGGCAGAGGTTGTGCAGGTGGGTATAAAGCCAATTTCTTCCCTGACTGACCATCAGAAATTGTCATGTCTCATGAACGGCATCCTATAAGGGCATCAGTTGTAGCTAACCAAGGTCTGCCTAGGATAATAGGATATCCTCCTAAGGTTTCCTTAGTGGACAATATGGTGAAATCAACAAGGTATTCCCAAGACTCAAGAGTGACAATGACATCTTCTATCACTCCATCAGGTGTAACCGTGGAACTATCATCAAGCTGCAGGACAGTCGGTGTAGACAGAATGTTTGGAATATTCAAACACTCCATAGTATGCTTGGTCATCACATTAATGGCTACACCAAGGTCAACCAAAACATTTCTTACTACTTGACCATTGATATTTATTTTTACTACAAGACTTCTAGGATCAGTATATTTTGGAATGACAACCTTCCCCAACATAATATCAGCTAACTATCCTAAGACATGGATAGTTTGGGGATCATTTTTATTTCTTCCTTGTTTCTTTAAACAGGCCTCTTTAATGGATTTTCCATAAACTGGAACATCTTTAATAGCTTGAAAAAGAGGAATTTGAACTTGTACATTCTTTAGCTGCTCCAAAATATCAAAGGTGGGCTCTTCAATGGTCTTGGGTGTAGTAATTTGCAATCTCTGAGGAAAAGGTGGTGTAGCCTGAGGCTGTAGGATAGGTTCCTTAGAGGCAGTAGCTGATATAGGTATATCTTCTGCATGATTAGTAGGTTGTTCAGTAGCAGAGTCTAGAATCTCTGTAATTATAGGTGACTATGGAGCAGGGAGAGTGGTTCCAGACCTGAGATGGATATCATTGATATTCAGGGCATAAGCTGGATACTGGTTGACTTCTGTAGAATACATAGGTTGTTGTTGTTGCTACTGCTTATTATTGGGATTTGGCAATGGTTGAGCAAGCATAGGCATTTGTTTTGGAGGGCCAGTATTTACTGCAGGTGCAGGAGGAGGCATAAGGGCCGGAGGTTGTGGCTGTTGAGACTGCAGGAATCCAGGGGGTTGGTTCTACCATTGCTGAGAACCTCTCCATTGAGGGTTCTGCTGCCAGTTACCTGGAGGTGGAGTCCATTGTCCTTGTGGGTGCTGCCAACCTCCTTGAGGGGGTTGTCATTGAGGGATCTGATAGTTAGGCTAGTATGGTTGAGGGGCATTCCAAGGTGGAGATGGGCCATATGTAGGTTGTCATTGGTTATTATAATTAGAGTAAGGATTACCAAAATTCAAAGGATCTTGAGGCATACCTTGTCTTGGAGCCCATGGTCTCCTTTGTGCAACAAAGAAGACTTAGTCATCATCACCTTATATCATCTTAAAATCAGTAGGTAACTGCTTAGCCTCCATGTTGGCGACCATCTTGCATCTGCAGTCACATTTCTTCTGTCTACAATGTGGACAGAACTTAGCCAGGATTGCCTTAGCCTCTGCATGTTTCTTGCGAGCTTTCATGGTATCCAACTGTGTAGCCATGTTGTTTATGATGTCCTGCTTGAAATCAGACAGTAAATTTGTGATCTCCATCCGGGAAACTCCACTGGAAGAAGACTTTCCCACTGTAGCTTGATGACCTCTACCCTTCTTCACATTTGCTCGAGAGTAATTGAGACATATCTTCATGAGATCATCCCAAGATGCTTGAGTGTTATCTCCGCCTCCCATCAGGTCCAAGGCATCTATGCAGGTATCATTGATTCCCCTTAGAAAAATTAATTTTTGATATTCTTCATTAAGAGTATGGTCTGAATTCTTTTTCAGAGAAAACAGGTATCTTGATATATAATCCTCCATACTTTCATCTTCTTTCTGTTGAATTTGGAATATATCATCACCTTTACTACCACTCTTACAATATTCCTTGTATTTCTCAAAAAAAATTGTTTGCATGGTTGCCCAACTATCTACAACACCCCTTCCCAAACTCATGAACCATCTGAGAGCTCCCTCCTTCAAGGTAGTAGGAAACAATTTCAGTTTGTGAGCATCTGAAGTGTAGTCATAACTGCGATAGAGGATATCAAACTTGAACAAGAAGGTCTTTGGATCTTCTGTAACTAAGCCATAGAACTTGGGAAGTAATGAAGAAGGAATATTCTTAAGGTTGTCATTGTTTTGTTGAGCAATAATGGGGAATTCAAAAGTAGGTCGATTACGTGGATTACGTGCCATGTTCACCTGACCAAGTATAGGAGCAAATGTATTTTCTTCAGGTTCTTCATCAAATGGGCTGAATAGCAAGTCAGCACACAGACCTTCAACAAATGGGTCAATATCTAAGTCTCCTTCGTCCTCAAATAGGTTATAAGCTGGTTTAGTTTTCTTAGCAATGGATGGCAGGTTGGGGAGAAATCTTCCCTGAGCGTCTCTTCTTCTATGCATGCAATGAAAATGAATGGTATTTTAAGAGATTTTGAAAATACTTGAACAAATGACTAAACTACTGCTAACAATGACTATAGCAGGTTCTTAGATTGACACCATCCCCAGAAATGGCGCCAAAAATGGTCATGCCCACAAAAGGATATGAAAATCACGGAAAAACCTATCCTGGGAATTGGACATTCTAGCAGGTGACTAATACCTCTTCGTGGTCATTCATTTACTTGTCAAACTAGGGAATGTAAACTTTAAATGGAGTGGCACTATATGTGCACTAAGAACCGGTTTCAGTCATAACCTATTGAAAATAAATACCTAGAAAGAAATTTGGCCTATGCTACGAGAAGGTAATGCAAAGTTCTCTTAACTCAATCAAAGCAGAAATCATAATAGTTATGATTGAGAGACAAACTATAAACTGGCCTTATGCTGCAGGAACAAACACAGGGATGGATTCTCGATGCTGTAGGAACAGTATAAGACTGAGCTTGTGCTGAAACTTCTAAAATGAAATCTAACTTGAATTAACAAAGGATAAACAACTACTCTCCTACAGATACTTACTAAGTGGGCCCCCTTAGCAAGCATCAACTAATTTACACAAAAGATTGTGCTCAAAACTCCATCAACTTTTATTCATAACGTGAAATCATTTACATTGATTGTTCTGCTTCAGAAAACTAACAAAAACTCTAATTCATATTATAACTCTAACTCTTACATAATCTGCTTCTCTATCTATCTCCTTCCTTCCTACTTACTACTTTCTTGTTCACCCGCGCAGGAGGAACACTTTATTTAAATCAGGAAAACAACTAACTAACTAACCCTAACAGAGAAAGACGTGGATGTAAAATGTATCCCGAAATCGAGGAACAGACTTCATAAATGAATTTATCCGTTCAACCCGATCCAGAGAGAATCTAGCACTCCACTCTTTCTAGATTAAATGTCATTTAAAATCCTTCCCAACAGTTTCGGTCAAAGAGTCTTCGCCAGAGCTTCCTCAAAGTCGTGCAGGAAATGGACTTTACTGCAAGGCCAAGATTGGTTGCGCTTGACTCGATCAAACTTTATTCAACAACCTGCGAAACACAAGGTAACAGATGCGAAAGAAAAGGCGCATGGCATACACAATATCCATTCATTAATCACATATTTAAATCTATTTCATCATTCAAAAACTACATGCGTTATATCAGTCATTTGGGAAGTCAAACAGGGTAATAAATATAGACATGTCAACATGATAGGCTGCAGGAACATGAAAGTGTATTGCTACAGGATATCCCCCAATAAAAGGTTTCAAGAGATTTAAACAACCATGAACAACAAAAGTAAAGGTATTAAAAGTACACCATGATATCCAAATTATGAGCATATTTTGGGCTCATCATAATGAGTATGGCTACTTTAGATCCTTAGTGCACATAATGTGCTGACCCATTTCAAGTTCACATCCTTGGGTTGACAAGTTAAATGCACCTTCATGATGATTGAAATGGCTATTCAATTTAGATGTCCAATCTTTGAATCACAGTTGTAAGGGCTTAGTTCCTAGATCATTGTAGGAGGCCAATAATTTTTGCACCGTTGTCGGGGATGGTGTCAAACTAGGGAGTTCTTTGGAGTCATTGATAGTTTTCTTGTTGTAGTACTTATGAAAGTTGTTCTTAGTATACCCCTCATTTAGGAAGTAATGACCCCCCTTATTCTTTACCAATTCTTTGTGTGAGTTGGCTAATAGTGAATTTGATACTGCATGCATAGAGGAAGGAGAAGAGATGCTTATGGGAGATTCCTTCCTAACAATCCTGATCCATTATAGCTAGTTGAATATTAGAACTTGCCAAGAGAAGAAGAAGAAGAAGATCCACACCCCTTTGTTGATGCATTTCCTATTCTAACTAGCTCTGAAGTTTCCTCTAAAGACCAAAATCAGATTGAGAATCTCTTTGCTTTGGAACTACATCAAGCAGGCATGGGTGATGCAAATAGAAACAAACCTAACCAACCATTTTTTCCTTTCCCCATTGCTCATCAGAATGAAGTAGACAACCTCAAAAATATCCCTGCTTTAGCCCTTCCTAAGTTATATGGACTTGTCACAGAAGATTTTGATACCTTCTTGTTCAAGTTTGACATACTCTGCAGGAGTTATGACTATACCACCGATGCTCATAGGCTCAAGCTATTTCCTTCCACTCTGAAAGATGTTGCATTAAGATGGTTTATGAGCCTAGGCAAAGATACTATGGAGACATGGGATGATATGAAGACAAAATTCCTTGATAAATACAAGGAGTATTGCAGGGGAAGTGACATGAGAGGAGATGACATTTTTAGGATGCAGCAGAAGGAAGATGAGAGCCTGGAGGATTACATTGCAATGTTTTTTTTTTGCCTAAAAAAATATCCACACCATACACTTAATGAAGACTCACAAAAGTTATTTTTCCTGAGAGGAATTAATGACACCTGCACTGATTCCTTGGACTTGATGGGAGGAGGATATATCCCCCAAGTTCCTTGGGAGGATATCAAGAAGATATGCCATAACTACTCTAAGGAAAATTCAAAGAAAGGGAAAGCTTACCAATCTTCTATGGGTAAGTCATCTACCAGTGGAGTTTCAAGATTGGAGATTAATCATTTGCTGGAAAACTTCAAGAAAGACATTATAAACAATCTAGCTACTCAGTTGGATACACTTCAGGCCAAGAAGAAACAAGAGGAGGTAAAGGCAATGTTGGCAGAATATTGCCCTCATTGCAGACAAAAGAAGAAAGACTGCAGATGCAAGATGATAGTTAATATTGACAACAGCAAGATTGCACCTGAGTTCAAGCCAATCCAAGTTGAGGAAGATCAAGTCTACTATGTTGCATAAAGGAGGCCATGGGCTCCAAGACAAGGTATGCCACCATATCCACTATCTTTTGTTGGGCCATATTTCAATTCTTATTCATCTGGTAACCAATGGCAGCCCCCATATCCATCCAACTATGGAGGATATCCACCACAACCTTGGAGTAACCCTCCAAATACCTAGCCTAATCATCAAAACTCTCCACCCCAATGGCAGTAGTCTCAGGGAAATTGGTAACAAAAAAATCAATGGAGGGGAGGACAGTAATAGCCAAACCAGCCAAATAGCTACATGCAGCCACCTTCTCATCCCCAACAACCTGCTATAATGCTTCCTCCTACTAATTCAATATCAAATGCACCTAAACCTACTTAGCTACCAGCTCAAACCACACCCAATCTAAATAGCAAACCACAGTAGTAGCCAGTATACTCTACTGATCCAAATCAATTCCCTGCATATGTTGTGAGTGTGAGTGACATCCACTTGCATTCAAGAACTACTATACCAGCTCCTTCCACACCTACTATTACTAAGCTTCTTATGGAAGAAGAAGAAGGGCCTCTGAATAACCCCATTAAACCAAGTGTACCTAGAAATATTGAACCAGCCCTAGTCAAGCAGATTGAACAAGAACCACCATTTCCTCAAATATTGGAAGTTTCCAAGAAGAAGGAAGAAAAGGAGGACATAAATTTTGACATTATAGATCAGCTGAAGCATATATGTGTCAAGATACTCCTATTTTAGGCCATAAAAGATGTTCCAATCTATGGTAAGGCAATTAAGGAAGCATGCCTTAAGAATCCAAGTAGGAAAAATAAAGACCCCACTATGGTTCATGTGGTGGGACAGCTAGCTGACATCATACTTGGGAAAGTGATTGTCCCTAAGTACAATGACCCAAGTAGTTCTATGGTAGGAGTTGTTATAAATCGGATCCAAATAAAGAATGCTTTGATTGAATTGGGAGCAACAATAAATGTAATGACCAAGGATATCCTACAGCAACTAAATGTTGCAAGCATGAGACTACTGTCATGCAGCTTTTCGATAGTTCTACCATTAAGCCTGATGGTATAGTAGAGGATCTTGTGGTAATTCTAGACTCATGGGAGTACCCAGCAGATTTCATGTTTATTTCTCCTAAAGCCACACTCAGTGGGTACCCTATCATTCTTGGAAGGCCATGGTTAGCAACAACGGATGCATACATTAGATGCAGGATAGGAGACATGCCCATTTTTTATGGGAAGAGTACCAAAAAGCTTGTTCTTTATCCTCCTGCTCAGCCATCCCATGATCTTGCTAATTCTATATGGCCACATGTTGGTGAAGAGGCCGAGGAATTTAATTATATTGCATAGCTTATGATGTTAGGAAGTTCTTTCATGAAGCTTCAAGATGAAGATGAAGTATTGGCTAACATCATTCAGAATCATTGTGAAGTGGAGGAAACATCATCTTCTCATTATGTTGTTCCAGTCAGGACACTTCTGCCTGATCTTCCTATAGCCATTCTTCCTGTAGATGCTCTTATTGCAGCAATAGGTATGTCCCATGCATTTCTTCCATGTGAACTCAAGGTACCATGTGTTAATGAAGTAGCTATGATAGAGATAACTACACAAGTGCAAGTGGAAGAAGGAAAATGTATGCACATCAAAAGGTTGTCATTAACAACCTTACTGAAGACCCACCAGCATGCATTTATGTGGGACTATCATTATATGAAGGGATTGGACCCTAAGCTTTGCACTCATAGAATTTACATCAGAGATGATTGCACCCCAGTGAGATAGCCACAAAGAAGAATTAACCCTACACTAAGAGAAATTATAAAAGGAGAGTTGCAGAAATTGCTAGATGTAGGATTTATCTACCCCATTTCAGATAGTCAGTGCATGTCTCCATTGGTGATTGTGCTCAAGAAAGGAGGGAAATGGTGAGTTTGTGTTGATTACAAGGAACTTAATAATACCACCAAAAAGGACCATTTTCCTTTACCCTTCATAGATCAAGTTTTGGACTCACTTGCAAGAAAGCAATACTTTTCTTTTCTAGATGGATTCAGCGGCTACAACCAGATCCAAATTGCACCTAAGGACCAGGAGAAGACCACCTTTATTTGTCCATGGGGAACCTATGCCTACTTGGTGCTTCCATTTGGCTTATGCAATGCACCTGCAACTTTTCAAAGGGCATTCATTAGCATATTTTCAGATCTTGATTGCATGGAAATTTACATGGATGACTTCACCACCTATAGTGTTGATTTCAATGAAGCATTGGAAAATATTAGGAGAGTCCTACAGATATGTGAATATCACAATCTATCTCTAAACATTGAAAAGTGTTTCATGATAATGTATGAAGGTGTAGTTATAGGCCACTACATCTCTCACAAAGGAATTCAAGTAATTTCAATGGACAGAAAACTGTAACAAAGCATTTTCTAATTTGAAAGCAACTTTGACTCATGCTCCTATACTCAAAGTACCTAATTGGGAGCTTCCTTTTCACATCCATATAGATCCATCAGACTATGCTATAGGAGCAGTCTTAGGGAAGAAAGAAGGAGCTATTGAAAATTCCATTTATTTTGTTTTTAAAAACTTGCAGGGAATTGAATTCAACTATACAGTGACAGAAAAAGAAATGTTGGCAATGATCTATGCCCTGAACAAATTCAGGCACTACATAATAGGCTATCAAATCTTTGTGCACACTGATCATGTAGTCATTAGATACCTCATGAATAAACCCCTGATCATAGGTAGGCTGGAAATATGGTTGTTGTTGATGCAGGAGTTTGACATAACCATTATGGATAAATCAAGGAAGGTCAATGTTGTTGCAAATTTTCTTTCAAGGATGACTAGATCAAAAGACAATCAAGCCATAGATGACTCTTTTCTTGACGATAATCTATTCTCCATTAGTGTGCAAACACCTCGGTATGCTGACATAGCTAATTATCTGGTCAGAGGGAGAGTTCCTCCTCACTTCTCTCCAAAAGAGAGAAGGGCACTCATTGAAAAAACTTTTCCTTTTTCATGGATTGTTGGATGAGACATATGATATTTTGCATGCATGCCACAATGAACCATGTGAAGAAAATTTTGTAGCCAAGAGGACAGCAATGAAGATTTTGAACACGGGATATTACTAGCCAACACTCCACAAGGATGCAGGAAGGTATACAAGAAAATGTGATCGATGCCAGAGGATGGGCAGACCAACAAAATCTGATGAGATGCCACTTTTCCCTCAACTAGTAACCACTCCATTTGAAAAATGGGGACTAGATTTTATAGGTCCCATTGATCCTCCATCCAATGGTAAGTCTTATATCTTAGTTTGCACTGACTATGTAACTAAGTGGGTTGAAGTTAAGGCCATGAAGCATGCAAGAGACAATAAGGTTTTTGAATTTATTTATGAGGATATTTTCACAAGATATGGAGTTCCAAGAGAGATAGTGACTGATCAAGGGGCTCAATTCACATCATCCCTTGTTGCAGCATTGGTCAATGAATACAACATTAGACACATGAAATCTACTCCTCATCACCCCCATGCAAATGGCCAAGTTGAGGTGACCAACCGAGATATTGAAGCCATCCTAACCAAAATAGTGGTTGTTCATAAAAAAGGATTGGGAAAATAGGATTCCAAAAGTTGTTTGAGCCTATAGGACAACCTAGAAAACAACTACAGGCTTCACTCCTTTTGAGTTGTTGTATGGAAAGACAGCCATGATTCCCATTGAATTTGAACATAAGACTCTTAGGATTGTAGTAGATTTGGGGATGGATATCTCTGAGGCACAAAGAGAAAGAATCATGCAACTAAATGCTTTGGATGAAACGAGGAGAGCAACCTTGCATCACACAGAGGTAGTGCAGAATCAGACAATCAAGTAGCATGATAATTCATCAAGGACAAGAAATTCCAACCGAGAGATTGGGCCTTGCTCTATGATTCAATATATCAGGATAATGCAGGAAAATTGCAAACAAGGTGGGTAGGACCATATGAGGTTGTTGAAGTATACCCCAATGGTGTTGCTCAGCTCACTACTATTGATCTAGTTAGATTTAAGCTACTTGGTCATCACCTCAGATTGTATCACAAGCCAACTTCCAAAGAGGAGTTCCTACAGTAATTCACTCAGCATACAACACCTAAGCTTCCTACAACCGAGGGAAGTGGACCTAGTGTCCCTCCTTCTGGCTAATTAAGGTAAGTACTTGTCATAATAAAGACTTCCACTTCTGTGGGAGTCCACTTCTTCACCCATCCACCCATCTACCCATCCATTTCCACCTTTCTCTCTCTTCCATCACTTCACTTCATTCCACTTCACCTCATTCCACCTCATTTTCATTAATTGCTCAACTTATTTCTTAAAAGGTGACTAGTATAGTTTTATTCACAATTTTTGCAATGAATCTTCCACAAATCCAGGTATGTGTGCATTAATTGCTATCTCTTAATTGTCTTTAGTGCATTCATTTAATTGTTGTGAATTAATATGGACGTTCACCATAGCATGTCATTATTCCCTGACCCTATCAAATCATCCTTACCACCTTGCATGTGAGGACACATGCTCAAATTTAGGTTGGGGGGGAAGATGTAAGTACTTTTCCCACATGTCATTCCATGCTAGTCTACGTCAGCAAAGTTTAAATCAATCCAATTTGAATTCTGAGTAAGATGACGGCTCATGCATGTGAGGTGACACCAACCGGTGCCGCCATTTTTCTCCATCATAACCTTCCTTTATTACTCCTTTACTTCTATTATTGATCCTTTCATAATCTTAAGTCGCCAAAAGGTAAAACATAAAAGGAAAATTCAGATGACATTGGCATTGGAAATTTGGCAGTATTGCAGGAAGGAAAATTTGCAGAGTGATTGTTGATTGCAGAAAATGGGAGGTGGGTTAATCAGGAATGAACCCACAGTTCATGGTGTATTACTGTAGGATGCAACTTCACAAGCTGAATTCAGAAACTACAACTGATTAGACTACTTCCTAAATCTAGATGGTTTTAATGAAGACATTGCATTAGAATTTCCCAAACATTGTCTGAAGGAAAAACCATGGTAAAAGGGCTAGAAGTATTGGTGTCTAAAGAAAGAATTACAGAGGTTATAGGGTTTCCTGTCAACAGTGTGACTTACCGTGCTTCCAGAGATTCCAGGTCAACTAGGGCCGAATTTATAGAACCTAGTGACCCTCCATTGAGCATGGACAAACAAGGTGCAAAAAGAACCTCTCTACTCGAGCCATGAAAGAAAGTAGCTATTTATGTTATAAAATATATCACCTGTGAAGGATGCCAGTCAAATCTACATTTTGTGCACTTTAAAATCTTGAATCACATGAGGCACAGGAGGAGGATGAATGTACCAAATGTGTTATACCACCTTCTTTCAATCATGGTAGTCAAGACTCAGAAAGGTAAGGACAATTTTTTTTCCCACCATTGTTTGATTAAATTGTTAGTTGAGAAGTCTTTGCATGATGTATCTGAGATGGCTTGGGAAGAATTCATAAATATTGATCAAATTAGACCTAAGAATTTGTGACCTAGGGTTTTACCTAAACCCAATAGGTCTAGCAAGAGATTGAGCATGGTTGAAGCCACTCTTGGTGCTTCAACCTATGGCACAGGCCCTAGTATAAACCCACCTACAGCAGAACAAACCATAGAGATTAGTTCTTCTGAGAAAGAGTACTCAGACAAAGAAAGTTCCTCTCCAGATTCTAATGATAATTTTCCTCTTGGCAGCCTAATGAAAACTAGGGCACAGAAGAGAGAAGCAAGAATAAGAAAAGGAAAAGATAAAAAGTAGCCAACAGAAAAAGAAGTACCAAGTTCTAGGAAGTGGAAGGCTGACACTGTTCATCCTGCAGCCAAAGAAAAATATGAAAGCCCTCCCAAGAAATCAAGACTAGTTGGGCGAGCCTTTGATATGCCTTTGCAGGAAAGCCCTAAGTCTAGAGAAGTCAGGGGGGCACAAAAGCTCCAATGGGGCAAGTTAATGTCGAGGAAGAGGACATATTTGAGAAAGCACCAAACATAACACTGGCATATCTTGTTGATATTGTAGAACAAGTTGAGAATCAAGGGTATGAGGAAAATCAGGATTTCCTGTAGCAAGAGATTGTGCAACATGAGCAAGAACAGGAACAAGAGGCCATGCAGTCAGAATTGACTGAACAACCCTTCCCTTGCTAGAGGACCAGCAAAACCTTAGGTTGGGGGGAATGACGAGTCTATTTTATGGTTTAATTTTGGTAGAATCTATGATCTATTTGCTGAAGTTATCATGGACCTTGATGTTTGAATGTTGCTATTTCCTCAAAACCAAATACATTGGGCCTAATTTTATCTTTACAAAACTTTAATGACATTGACATGTTATATGGACTATATGTGTTAATTCTACATGTGGATTAATGAATGTTCTTTAAGATAGCTACAGATATATGATTATTTTGCATACTAATATTGCCATGCATATATGATTAGAGGCCACTAAATTGAGAAGATTCTGCTAGCTAGTCATTCACCATAATGGTTAACAAAGTGGTCATGCAAAGGTCAACAAAGGGAAGACTATCGACGGCAGGATATTCCTCATGCAAATCGAGTTGTAACCGCCTTGTAAATGGTCTTTATTGTTGTTGAGAAAATATAGGTGTTATTGTTGTGCTAAATCTACATTGAGGAAAGCACATCTGACCAGATTCCATGCATGTGTAACCACCTCTCCACTTGCTCTACTTTCCCTAAAGTGGCATCCTCCCAATTCGTGGAGTTGACCGCCTTGTTTAGTTAGTAGCTTCTTTTCCTATAAATAAGAGTCAAATGCTCCTTCTCAGGAGGTTGTGTGATATGATGATGTACTTGCATTCTTATTTTTCAGCAATACAGTTACACTGCTCTATTGTACTCATGTTTCTCAATGAATAAAATGAAGTTATAAGTTTGTGCATCTAAGTTTACATTAGTTTTAGAGGATACTCATCCAAGGGGACCCACTTGGTGAGCATTTTTTCCTTTAGTTTAGTTTAGTTATTACTTTATGTTCAGTAATCAGTTAAGAATTTGGCACTAACTGTTCCTACAGCCAAAGCAAACAAAGTATTTTCCTATTTTTTTGCTTAGATTTGTGTTTGTCATGCATTTTAGCTTAGTATAGTTGTTGGTTGATGTTCAACACTTATGTTATTTCTTTCCAAGCAATTTACCTTTAGCATTATGTTTTTCTTAGTTGTAGAATGAGTATGACTCCTTTGGATCCTTAGTGCGCATACTATGCTGACCCATTTCAATTTCATGTCACTGGCTTGACAAGTTAAATGCACCTTCATGATGATTGAAATGGCTATTCATTTTAGATGTCCAATCTCTGAATCACGGTTGTAAGGGCTTAGTTGTTAGATCATTGTAGGAGGCCAACACGCTGCTGCAATTGAAAAAAGAAATATGATAGATGTCAGCTTAGCTACAGGAGAAAATATTTTTCCATAATCAATTCCCTCTACTTGGGAATAGCCTTTCACAACCAACCTAGCTTTATACTTTTCAATATTGCCATCCAGACCGATTTTCTTCTTGAATACCCATTTACAGCCAACAGGCTTTCAACCTTTAGGCAAGGGCACCAAATCCTAGCTTGCACTCTTTTTTAATGATGTCATTTTATTATTCATGGATTCCAACCAAGAATTTGAATTAGACATTTCAATTGTCTCTTTCATAGTCCTAGGCTCATCAATGCTTGTAATCAAAGCATAGGTACAATTTACATCCAACATGGAAAAACCATACCTTTCAGGTTGCCGCCTTTCATGTGTAGACCTCCTCAAAGGCTGAGGCTGAGGTTGTGGTTCTTCTTCTTCAGAAATCTCAGAGCTGCTATAACTCTCCTTAGTTTTAGGTACACTTCGTAGTTCCTCTTTATCTGGAGTTCGACGAATTTCAAATACTTTTTCTTTCTTTTCTTCTTTCATCTCTAATTGTGGATCCACTGAAGAAGGTTTCAGCTCACAAAAGATTACACTTCTGTTGTACACAACCTTTTCAATCACAAGATTCCAAAGCTTGTATCCTTTCACATCAATGTTGTATCCAATGAAGATACATTTATTAGCCTTATTCTCCAACTTAGATCTTTTCTCATTCGACACATAAACATATGCTTCACAGCCAAAGACTCTTACATGTCTTAAAGAGGGCTTCTTACCAAACCAAGATTCCATAGCCATTTTATCAACAAGTGTCGAAGAGGGAGATGGATTTATTAAATAACATGTTGTAGCCACAACCTCAACCCAGAAATTCTGCTCCAGACCAGCATTGCTCAACATACTTCTCGCCCTTTTCATCAACATCATGTTCAACCTTTCAGCAACTCCATTTTTCTATGGAGTGTAAGGTGTTGTTTTATACCTTTTTATTCCATGGTCTTTGTAATACCTTTCAAAATATATAGAACAAAACTCATTGTCATTATTTGTCCTCAAGCATTTAATTTTTCTTCCAATCTGATTTTCAACCAAGTTTTTAAACTCTTTGAACCAACTAAACACTTCTAATTTACTTTTTTTTAAATACACAAATTCCCTTCTCAAATAATCAACAATAAAATAAACATAATATCTTGATTTCGATAACGAAGGAACGTTTACTGGACCAAAAACATTAGAGTGAATATAATCCAAAACACCAAAATATCTATTAGGACTAGAATAAAATGAAACACAATGTTATTTTCCATATATACAATGTTCACAAAAATCGAGCTCAAGGTTACAATAATCAAGCCCTTCAACTAGGTTTTTATTTTTCAAAGCTTTTAAGCCTTTCTCACCAATGTGGCAGAGCCTTTGATGCCAGAGCATGGTATTTTCTATTGGGAGTTTCACCTCCAAATATTTTGCACCTAGAGGAACTTTGTTCTCCTTCTCTACATGAGCAACCTTTTCTGACTTTACAAAGACACTATTGCATTGAACGACATGTGTGTCCAGCTTGTACAAAGTACCAATTTGAGCACCCCTTGCTAGCACCATTGAGCCTCTAGTCATTTTGTAGCCACCACTTGAGAATGAAACTTGCACACCAACATCATTCAACTTACTAACAAAAAGAAAATTTTGAGCTAGACCTAGTATGTGCATTAGGCCATCAATTCCTTTGATTCCTTCGTCAGGAAATTGAATTCTAACTCTTCCACAGCTAACAATTTCAATAGATGAGTCACTTTCCAGATACACCTTTCCACCAACATACTTTTTGTACTTCATAAACCAATATCTATGAGATATCATGTGAAAAGATGCACCTAAGTCAATCAACCAGACATCATCTAATTCCTGAGTCGCCAAGGCTGCAATGAAGGCATCTGCATCTCTCTAAGAAGAATCATTATCTAAAGAATTGATTTTCTTCTTCTTCTTTTTCTCCTCTTTGCAATCCTTACAGACATGACCAAGCTGCCCACAATTCTAGCATTTTACCTTGGAATTCTTGCCAAGAGACTTTGACCTCCCTTCAGACTTAGATTTAGACATCTTGTCTTTCTTCTTTCCTTTCTCCTTCAATCTTCCTCGAATAGAAATAGCATCCTTTTCCATCTTAGAATATTTCCTTCGCATCTCTTCTGAAAGTAATGAAGCAACCACATCTTCCATCTTGAAAGTGGTTGGCGTACTCCCAATAGCCATCACTAAATGATCCCACAAGTCGAGAAAAGAACATAAAAGAAGCATACAACGATCCTCATCATCTATCTTCACACCTACAGATGTTGATTGAGCAATGAGCATATTGAACGTATTCTAATGATGAACCATAGACACCCCTTCCTCCATTTTCAAAGAGTACAAATTCTTCCTCAAGAATAACTTATTCACCAAGTACTTTCCTTGATAAATGTCACCAAGTTTCTTCCACAAAGAAGATGCAGACTTCCCTTCATGAACGTTTAGGAGAACATAGTCTACTACAGAGAGTCTTATCAACCCTTTGGCTTTTCTATCTGCAGGTTCCCAATCTTCTTGCTTCATGCCTGAAGGTTTAGTTCCAGATAAGCAATCCAAAGATCTCTATCTACCAACAGGTCTTCCATTTTGAGTTTCAACAACTCAAAATTGCAACCATTCAACTTTTTAATGTATATCTTCCCTAATGTGCTTGCCATCTTAATCTGCAATCGAGATTACCAAATTCCTCTACAAGACTCCTACTTTAGAATTGGCACAAAAAACTTGTCCAACCCACAAGCACAACACAACTGGCCAGGCTTTGATACCATTTGTAAGGAAAGAAGAGGTGTGCAAACACTTTCCTAATGCTAATTCTAAGAAGAGAATGCATGCATATGGTTCAATTTCAAATTACAGTTCATTAATGATACACATTAGTATAATAATAGAACATAACAAAATTAACACAACCATAGAATAGACACCAGATTTAACGTGGGAAAATCCTTTCAGGAGAAAAACCCACCACACCAAGCAAAACACTTTGTATTATAGTGAAAAAATTCCACATACATAGTTACAGTTTGTTGCTCTCAGATGTTTGTTACCTAATTATCACCCTCAGGCTCAATCAGGCAAAACATCTATGTTGCAGATGTCCCTAAGGGGCCAGAACGGATGTCTCCATTAAGGGTTACTTCATGCATCTGATGACATTTCACGGGGAATTCAGTTGGGAGGCCTGCTCTGTTGGAAGCATGCCTCAATATTCTACGCTCAGCCTCCATTAGAGCCAGGTCGGCATGACATCTTCACTGTCTGGCTGACTGGCTGCTTGATACATTCTGTTTTGAATAGGTCGCTGTGACCTGGTTTATGTCCTTTCGAACGAAGCTGCAGAACCTATCACTATAACATTGAGGGTTCAGTATGACCTCTTATCACGTGGATTTTTCTAGCTGATAGGCCATTCAATCGGGAGCTTCGGGATAACTTATGGCGCTCGATGAGTGGTCCCAATGAACAGTCGAAGTCTCACCGACAAGAAAGAGAGCTTGCCAGAAAACAAATCTTTCAGCGTAACAAGGCATTCGAAGAGACGTCTCGGTGAACGAAGGTGGTCTCAGCGACAGAAATAGGAATCGGTATGACCGGTGGACTTCGCCATGATGTCTTCCCGACTAGTGAAAGTCACAACGAATGACAGGGAGATCTCGGCGAAAGTAGAGGGAGCTTAGCAAAAGGTCTTTTCGATAGCGATTATCTTGGCGACCATAGAGGCAATATCGGTATGACATGAACCTCGCTATAAAGTCTTCCTAGCTCCCAGGTGTCTCACCGAAGGAAGTGTAGAGCTCGGTAAAGCGGGGAAGTCGGCATGATGTCTCAACAAAGAATTTGCGTCTTGCCGATGGTCTCAAGGCAATATCAGTATGACTCTTCAGGCTCGATAGGAGCTCTTGGTGATAGTTCCAAGCTATACTGATTGGTTGCAGGAGGATTTAATCGCATCGGGGAGACACGATAGGTGTCTCACCGACATGCGATTCTACAGGAGAGCTTTTGACCGCCCGAAGAGTCTACGTGGAGTGAGCTCAACCAATCTAAAGGAGCCAAATATGAACCTTTGACAATTCAACTGTTTGACTCCCCCTATGAATAAGATCAACAGAGTAAGCACGGCGTGGATCAGCCATGAGCTCACGAACATTCAAAGTAGCTCGACTAAGGAGGTTCAAGAGGACACGGAGACAAAGGAATTAATGTAGCAAAAGATCTGAAGGCTTCCCCTAAAGTAAATCTTTCACACTGACATGAACAGTAGGGACACAATGGAAGACAGCATTAACTCCATAAAAGATATTAGGATAGATTTTTCTAAGACCGATATTTTTGTAAGCCCTAAGGGGCTGACACTCTCTGTATATAAGGCATTTTTTTCCTTTTTGTAAGCAGTTATGATGTATGCTCCTCTAAATTTTGTGACCCTTTTGCAGTCGTCTCTCAAACTAGCAGGTTTCTGTAACTCAATTTGGAACATAATATACAAAATCTACCTTGGTTACCATTGATGGCCCATCATTCTGCCTTCTAATTCTTGTCAAGTATAGTGCATTCTTTTTAAGTGATTCATTGAGCTACTTAGTGAAATATTCTCTTTCCTTATAGCTTTTGTTTCATGTCGTGCCTTTCTTTGTAGAAGTAGTATCATGTAGGTTACAAACTGTGTTTACTTAATCCTGCACATGAGCTTCTAGTTTGTGAAAATTTGCCTTTCCTTCTTGAAGGCATGTGCATGTCAAACCTGTTTGAATGTGTGATCTATAGGATCTTGTTTTGCAGTCTCATGGTTGTCACCAGTATTCAAGTGTAGCTCAAGTATCTCATTGTTCCTATCATTTCGGTGCATCACCTTAGAGTTTAATTTTCATTTTTATGCATTATCTCTCTCCTTTTTCCTTCAAAAAGATTAGTAGTTTTAGGTGACACCAAAGGAAGCCGGCCTTCTTCGGAGGTTCATTTCAACTTTAGGTGACCCACAGCCTTGAAATGATCCCATGTTTCACTAAAGAGCTTAGTTCTTACAACTTCACATAGGGTGCATTTCTAGGTGACAACAGTTTTTGGCACGCCCGGTGGGACTGTCGAGCAGACAGTTTGAGAATTTTCATATCTATTATAGGGTTTTAATATGAAACCAGTAAGATTCAGGCCTTTCTGAGGTTAACATCAGCATATGATGGTGACTCCGTGTACCAGTGCATCATTGAGAAATTCAGCATAATGAGGGATTTGGTGTCTACCTCAGTATCTTCCAGCCTTTTGAGGCAGAGTGAACAACACCTGGCGACTCCGAGCTCAGATCTTGTGGTTTCACAGGGACAAGTGTTGGTATGTCTCAAAATAATCTGTTAATTCTGAGTTCCCAGCTCTTGGATTGAAAATATGTCAAATATTCATGAAGATGCTCACTATTGCCCTCCATATCATGAGTATGTTGCTCCTACACACCCATACCAGAATGTTTTGGACCTGGTCCAACAGATTGAACATATCTTGTGGGATTTGAATCAAGGTCTTCACAATATGGAGATTAACAATATCAGTAAGGTGCTTGCATACCTATCTAAGATGTTGGTTGATATCAAGGTGCAGTAGGGTACCATTATGCGGCAACAAGAGATAGCTGAACAAGTCTATTTTTATGATCCAAAAAGAGTGGCAAAGAGAGTCCAGTTCGAGGAATACCTTGAATAGGAAGTATATGCTAAGGAAGAACAAATGAAGCTACTCTCTGCTCAGGTGCGGAATACTCAAGCTTACTTGGATTATTAGCACCAACTGATGGACGAGTTTCAAAAGAGGTAGCTTGAAGGTATTTCCAAGGAGAAGAGAGTTGTCGCAGAGGAAGAGCAGCCCAGTGATCAAGTTGGTTCATTCACCACGAAAGGGACTAGAACTCCAAATCTATTGCATCTAGCTATGGAGGAATATCGAAAGCAACAACAGCAAATGATTGAACAGCAAGAAGACATTGGAGATTTGTCGATCGATGATAGTCAGCAAAACAAAAATAGCACCTGTGCAGATGATGTTGAAACAAATTCATTGCTGAACCCCTTAGATTTCAATTCATTTGAAAAAAAATCTGATGTTATTTATAAGATGGCTGAAAGCAGAATGTAGTAGTTACCAGTCAAACAACTCCACTTGTAGATAGAGGATGCCCAAATTTCTCTGGAAAAGGAGCCACATGAAAAAGAACAATCGACTTCTTTATTTGATCAACTACCTGGTTATGTTGAGCAAGCGGAAGAGAGCATGCAGGTTCCTGATTTACCAGTTGATTTGGAACGGACAGAGAATATTGCTGACTTGTTCGATGAACTTCCTTAATTTTTTAATAAAGATGAAGATCTCACATGCATGATAGCATCTATGCCTGGTATGGAGCAACTAAATGATAAAACTCATCTAGATTTAATGCTAAATTATGAGTTAGATGATATCATAGAAGTTTTTTGTTCCAACATAAATGATGAACAAGTATCATATGAAAGGGAGGCATGTGATCAGCCCATTCAAGTTGGTGAGACTATTGAAGAAGTTGTTGAAGATAATACCTTGCAGCCTGTGAACTTATTTGATGAGTTTCCCCACCTTGTTGAAGAGGAGGTGTATTCTATCATGGACAAAGAGCATAAGGAGCCACAGTTTGAAGATTTGTTTTCAGTTATCCAGCAGGGATATCAACTCCTTAGTCAAGAGGATCAGACTGTAGCAGCCAATGAACAACCTCCACATTACCTCCAATCGGCATCTTTTCAAGGAAAAGATGAAGTCTTTAGAGATCAACGAGAGGCTAGCAAGGAAAGTTCAAGTTTTACCCTTACCAGAGGCTGTCCAATCAGGTACCTAGCTCAGGTGGAGCCCAAAACAACACCAAGCACCAATCTTGTACCTACACATGAAGGTACAGCAAAAGAAGATATCCAAGATGCACTGGCAGTCAATCAAGAGAATGTTTAGTTCACTTATCCTACTTTGGTTGACAATACATATCATCTGTCTAGAGAGGTAAGTGAACTTGTTACCCTCTTCCATGAGGTAGTGCATTTCTTTTTTCAACGTTTTTCAATATACCATCTCTATTCAACTGCCATTAAGCTTGAAGGCCATTGTACTTTGAAGAGAAAAGGCAGCTATTTTAACCATCCTGTGAATGGTTTTGTTTAACTAGTTTTCTTACTGGTTAGTTTAGGGTAGAATAGGTTTAGTTATAGATTTTATTCCCTAAGTGTTGTTTCAACACAGTTAGTATTTTCCATTCAGCGGTTTTTCTTGTTTTCAATAAGTTTCCAAGTGAACTGTTTCTCGAGTAGCAATGTGCTTTAGTCATGTGCAAGGCTGCTCCAAGTCTGTTCCTAAGTTTTTCCCAATGACTCCATGCCCAATGGATAGGTCCAGGCTACTGGTCTTCATGTTTAGCAGGCAACATCCAGCAAAGGTCGCCAGAAATGTTACCTAATTATCACCCTCAGGCTCAATCAAGCAAAACATCTATGTTGCAGATGTCCCTAAGGGGCCAGATGGGATGTCTCCATTAAGGGTTACTTCATGCATCTGATGACATTTCACGGGGAATTCAGTTGAGAGGCCTCCTCTATTGGAAGCATGCCTCAATATTCTACACTCAGCCTCCATTAGAGCCAGGTCAGCATGACATCTTCACTGTCTGGCCGACTGGTTGCTTGATACATTCTGTTTTGAATAGGTCGCTGTGACCTGGTTTCTGTCCTGCCGAATGAAGCTACAGAACCTATCGCTATAACATTGAGGGTTCGGTATGACCTCTTATCGCGTGGATTTTTCTGGTTGATAGGCCATTCAATCAGGAGCTTTGGGATAACTTATGGTGCTCGGTGAGTGGTCCCAGTGAACAGTCACAGTCTCGCCAATAGGAAAGGGAGCTTTCCAGAAAACAAATCTTTCGGCGTAACAAGGCATTCAGAGATACGTCTCGGCGAACGAAGGTGGTCTCAGCGACAAAAATAGGAATCGGTATGACCAGTGGACTTCACCATGATGTCTTCCCGACCAGTGAAAGTCATAGCGAATGACAAGGAGATCTCGACGAAAGCAGAGGGAGCTCGGAAAAAGGTCTTTCCGATAGCGATTGTCTTGGCGACCACAAAGGCAATATCGGTATGACATGAACCTCGCTATAAAGTCTTCCCGGCTCCCAGGTGTCTCGCCGAAAGAAGTGTAGATCTTGGTAAAGCGGGGAAGTCGGCATGATGTCTCAACGAAGAATTTGCGTCTTGTCAATGGTCTCGAGGCGATATCGGTATGACTCTTCAGGCTCAATAGGAGCTCTTGGCGATAGTTCCAAGCTATACCAATTGGTTGCAGGAGTATTTAATCACATCAAGAAGACACGATAGGTGTCTCACCGACATGCAATTCTACAGGAGAGCTTTTGACCGCCCGAAGAGTCTACGTGGAGTGAGCTCGACCAATCTAAAGGAGACAAATATGAACCTTTGACAATTCGACTATTTGACTCCCCCTGTGAATAAGATCAACAGAGTAAGCACGACGTGGATCAGCCATGAGCTCACAAAAATTCAAAGCAACTCGACTGAGGAGGTTCGAGAGGACACGGAGACAGAGGAATTAATGCAGCAAAAGATTTGAAGGCTTCCCCTGAAGGAAATCTTTCACACCGACATGAACAGCAGGGACACAATGGCTGACAGCATTAACTCCATAAAAGATCTTAGGATAGATTTTTCTAAGACCGATATTTTTGTAAGCCCTAAGGGGCTGACACTCTCTGTATATAAGGAATTTTTTTCCTTTTTGTAAGCAGTTCCGATGTATGCTCCTTTGAAGTCTGTGACCCTTTTACAGTCCTCTCTCAGACTAGCAGGTTTTTGTAACTCAATTTGGAACATAATGTACAAAATCTACCTTGGTTACCATTGATGTCCCATCATTCTACCTTCTGATTCTTGTCAAGTATAGTGCATTCTTTTTAAGTGATTCATTGAGCTACTTAGTGAAATATTCTCTTTCCTTATAGATTTTGTTTCATGTCGTGCCTTTCTTTGCAGAAGCAGTATCATGTAGCTTACAAACTATGTTTACTTAATCCTGCACATGAGCTTCTAGTTTGTGAAAATTTTCCTTTCCTTCTTGAAGGCATGTGCATGTCAAACCTGTTTGAATGTGTGATCTACAGGATCTTCTTGTGCAGTCTCATGGTTGTCACCAGTATTCAAGTGTAGCTCGAGTATCTCATTGTTCCTATCATTTCGGTGTATCACCTTAGAGTTTAATTTTCATTTTTATGCATTATCTCTCTCCTTTTTCCTTCAAAAAGATCAGTAGTTTTAGGTGACACCAAAGGAAGTCAGCCTTCTCCAGAGGTTCATTTCAACTTCAGGTGACCCACAGCCTTGAAATGATCCCATGTTTCACTAGAGAGCTTAGTTCTTACAACTTCGCATAGGGTGCATTTCTAGGTGACAACAATGTCTATTCACACTCTCAATATAGGAAACATTACAATTCCTGATCAATCTCGTTCTCTCTCATCAGACTCACAACTCAACTCTAAACACTATTACAATGCATTAGACATTATAGCATTTTTCTTCTAAGAGAATTCCAACCAATCTTCATCACTAGACCCATGTAGGAAACATTACCAATTCAATTCCCATTCATAACAGTAAACAAATTGTCACTTAGCAGTTACCATATCAGGTCATCGATGAGACAACCACAAACCTCTCTCCAATCTATTCGAATCCCGCCGACAAGTGTAATACCCACCAAACCAAAACAGTCATTGAAGTATCAGCGAGACAAGAGACCATGTCTCATAGATCACTCATCGTCACACCAATATGAGCTTCTCATGGTATATTGTCGATCAACCTTATCACCATATCGGGGATACTTCATATCGTTTCCTACTGATACAAGCAAGTCTTATCAATGAAGTTCCATGTGGTAATCGGTCCATCGGGGAGACCACCTTCAGAGTCCTACCGATGAAGTAACATCCCTCTGATGCAAGCCTATCAACTCATCGAAGAGACCCGACTAAGTGTCATGCCGATGTCCCCAAGTCCTACCGATGTCATCATATGTTTCTATGTTGGGACTCAAAATAGAGTCACACCGACGACATATAAAGTGTCCCACCAATGAAAGAACTTTATCAGGTTGTCATTAGGACTATCATTAGGGTCCCGTCGACAAAGCCAAGTCATGCTAATAGAACAAGCCACCAACACCACGAACTGTCAAACCATTGTGGAGACATCAGGTGAGGTCTCACCAACCACGCAATGTCTCATTAATGAAGAACCATTGGATCATCCTTGGGACAAAGAACAAGGTCCCACCGATAAAGCACAGTTTGGCCGATCAAGGAGATAGGAGAACACAACGTTGCCACATCAAGCCAGTAAGTTGAGACACATTTCCAATAGCAGGGACCCCCTCTTTTCCCTTTTCTACTTTTGCACTAGCTTCGCCCGTGCTCATTTGGTTTTACTTTCTCCTTCGCTTTTTCGCCTTTGGCTTGCGTTGCCTTCAAAATTTTGATGCCTCTTGAAAATATTAAAAAATTTCTTGTCCTTTTGCAGAATTTTCCATGCAGGTTGTCATATGCGGGAAGCCATTAGGTGAATTTTGGAGTCTTTTTGGCCATTTGTGGGAAGTCGTATGTGGAATTTCGTTCAGATGATACCAGGGTCACCAGCACCCACATCCTCCATCCCTGAATTGCCCTAACACTTGCACTCTCCGTCTCTACACTGGTCTATCCTCCGCACTGTGGGTTTTCAAAAGTTAGGTTTTTCACAAAACCTAAGATATCTACCTATAGTAAATGCACTAGAGTCTATAAATAGAGGGTTGTTGAAGTCATTTTCACCCTATGCATGTGGAGAATTTAGTCAAAGTTGCTCTGGTTTTTTCCATCAATTCTAAAGTGTTCAAGGTCAGATCTTCACATCACAAGTCTTTCCTTTTTCATCATTTAATAGGTTTGATCTTTGTACCTTTTCTTGAATGCTTAATTTCATTGCCAATTTCATTTATCGATGAAGGTTTTTCAATCTTTAAGATGTTAAATTTAAACTTAAATTTCAAACCCTCATGCAGAAGTCCCTTTGTAGAAATTCTCTACTACTATGCCAAATTTTGGCTTGCGAGCTGATGGCTCCCACATCTCTCAAACCTGCATCATGCGGAGGGTCCAATGCGGAAGGCCATCGAGGTTATGCTAGAGTATCAGCGCAACCCGTCAAGGTTTCTACCTTGATGTTTCTTGTGACGATCAAACTTAGACGCTTATTCACACATACTTAAAAGATTGAAACTCAAAAAATTTCAAAGTCCAAAACTTGTTGCAGACATTGGCTTGCAAGAGGCTAGGTGCAGAAAGCCAGTTGCTCCAAGCCATTTTTTAGTACCAACACTATTGGCTTCCACCCCTTTGGCTTCCACATGGAGAATATCTGCACCAATTAAACATGACATAAAATGAGCTCTAAATGAGAACCCTTGAATTATTCATTTCGCCCACATGCTTTAAACGAATTTAACTTTAAATCACTAAGTGTTTTCTTATTGTAGAAAATTGAGTGTAGGATGCCATCTGCAGAAATTTATGTCTCTCATGTTGTTTTTGGGAATATTCATTATCAGCTTTCGATAGGATGGCTTCTACATCCAATTTTTTTGCATAGGCTCAAATGATAAATTTACCAAGTGAAAATACTTAAAATACTTTGCATGACCATTTTTTCACATGTCAAATTTCCTAAGTGTTTTCTCATTATAGAAATTTCATTGCAATTTGTGTGTGTATTTTCAGTCCACTGGCATCATTACCTCTAGCACCCACATCCTTCATCCCCACAACCCTATGGCACCCATAGCTCCCCGGCCCAAAAAGCTTCAAAACCTACAAAATGCAAGAAATTTATCCAAGAAGCTAATTTTAACATGGATTTTCTAGTATTTGGTATATTTATGGCCTTAATGATATGTTTATTGATCATACTAACGTCTCTCTCTCTTGCTTGATCAATTTAACTCATTACGTGTTGTTCTTGCAGGTTTTATGGAAAATATGAGAAAGAAGGAAAGATCAAGAGGACAACTAAGATTGAAAAAGAAAAGGTGAAGATGAAGTACGAGTTCCAAGATGTGGAGGTTACCTCCAAAATTTCCTCAGACTAGGATAGTATTTCAGACATCGACCTTTGGCACATTAATATTGATGAATTCAAAGAATGTGTCCTAGTCAAACCAAAGAATGGCATGGCCAGAACAATCTAAAAGAGTGGCATAGCACATGCAGTGAGGTTCCCACCATCTTTGATCAACCCTGAGCTCATTCACGAGTACAAGGAATCCTATCACAAGAATTCCTAAAGTATTGACACTTCATAGGGATGGGTAGTGGTTGATCTATCTCCTCCATCTATTGCTCATATGTTTGGGATTCCCTTGTTCGAGGAGATGGAGGTAACTGATAGAGCATATGCTCTCAACATGTGGAAGGCCAATCCCCTAAGTTGTGCGCAGAAAATAAATAAAAAAATGGATGCATACTCCTCATTCAAATGTAGAAAAGCTTCCCAAGAAGCTCCACTGAAGCAACTTCATGGAAGAGGTGAATGATTTGATCAACATGTTGAGAAAAATTGTAGGAATTCCCATCTCCAACGTATTTGAAGAATGGATGTGGTATTTTATTGAGGATATTTTGAGAGGGAATATTAAGTTTCATTGGGATAAGATGATCAGTGATAACATTCATACGTAGTTTTTCCCACTGAAGAAGACCTCGGAGTTCTACATGACCTCCTATGTTGTATATATCTTGGTAGAAAACTTCACATACAAAGATATAACATGCAAAGATAACCTAGGAATGGGACCTGATCAAAACATTATCTATGAATGTTACCCGTAGCTACAATATAGAAACTTCAAGAGGAACTACAAGTGGGAAAATGATTCCTTCATTATGTACATCCTTAGATCACTGTCAGGGGAATTTGGAAATAGGATGTCATATTGTACCAAAGCAGTGGTAAAGAACTTCGGCTACTTGTTTATCCAGTTTCCCAAGTTCACATATTTTAGGATTGAAGGTTTTTTGTGAACACTATATAGGTTACCCAGATATCCAATGGACAAGGTAGTCTTGCTTGAGTTGACATGAAAACCGTGAACCTCACATTAACTACTGTAGTCCAATCATAGAGTTGGGGTACCTTACCCCATGATATTGGGAAGAGGCAATAATTCATTCCTGCTAGCAATTTCAACAAATAATTTTGATAAGGAGATCCAAGATTATGGGCTCATGTTTCACACCACAAGGGGAACTGTAGACCCTTGGGGAAAGTTAAAGAAGCAAGTTGAGAGGTTGCATGCTCGCAAGCCCCATTTTGAAGACTTCTAGGCTAATTGCAAAAATTGTCAAGAGGTTCAGAAGAGACTTTAAATGAGAATGTCCTTGGAGCTCATCACAACCCTCAACATCTATACAGTACCTAATCAGCTGAAGGACGATGATAACAAGTTAGATGAGGTTTCTTTTGTTGCAAGAATGGAAAGAATGAAGGTGTTGTCATTGATTTCAACTAGTCAATTGGTTATCAACTGGTTGTTGTTATCATTAGTGTCATGGATATAGGTTATTGGTTGTATATGTCGAGGATATTGAGAAAATTGTATTAAAGAAAGATTGAAGGTTTTCAATGGTTGCTCTGGGTTTTGCTACAAGATTTGCTCCTATGTTTGTGTAGTTCAAATATGTTGATCATGGTTGTTGGAAGCTGCTACATCCATATTTTTTGCTATTGATTCATTATACAGTGTGAGTTATATTCACCAGTTGTGAACTGTGGTTTTCTGTATTTCTAGTTGAGGTCCGCGAGAAATGTTGTTGGTCCAGATTTCTCTTTGTTCAATTTTTATGACTTGCGGTTCTAGAGTCAAGTTGTTTTGATTGTGTTGAAGATAATTTTGGTATCTGGAAGGTTCGTGCTTAATTTTTTTATGTGTGTTACACTGGTTTGGTCGAACTTGTGTTAAACACTATCTTTGGAGTTGATGAAGTGTGTGTTTGGGTCGCCCTTATTATAATTCCACCCTAGGATGTTTTGGTGCTGACATAATTTGAATTTTATTTTGGATAGCCTAGTTTGGATATGTTTCAAATTTGAAGATGGTATAAATACAAGATGAGTTAGTGGTGAAAAAATATAAAAAGAGGATAGAGAGATAAGTGCAAATAAATAGAGTAGATAGATGCGAGATTGATGTGAATAAGTGAGTGTGTGTGATGCAAGTGTTGTAGATCAATGTGAAGCCTAGATGTTGAGGTTTTGGATGCAGTGAGTAGAAGGTGTACTCTATCATTCATGCATGTCTGCAAGTGGTTGAGTGAATTGTGGTGGATTTTTCGGTTGCATTGAGATTGTCTTCTCTTTATAACATATCTCTTCTATCTTCTTTGTATTTTTGTGGTAGTGAGCCCTCCGACTTGTTATACCTATTGGATAGTGAGTCCTTGTTTTGGTAGTGAGCCTTGTTTCTTAGGCAATGAGCCTCTTGTAATCGATTTTTATATTCTCTATAGTGTGAGTTAATACTCACCGTGGTTTTTCCCTGTAAATCTGGTGTTATTGTGTTTGTGTGATGGTTTTCAGTTTCCACGCTAGTATTTAATGTTTAATCATTTAAGCAGTGTTAAGGATTAGTTCCAATGAATAAATTAAGGTTTAAATATGTGACAGTTGATTCACCCCCCCTCTCAGTTGTCTTGTTCAACAATTGGTATCAAAGCTTAACCGCTTGAGGAAGGTCTGGGATGGTTGGCAAAATGACTTATGATTATCTGAGGTTCGATGGAACTAATTATGCTATCTGGAAAATATTGATGGAAGAATATCTGGAGTATTCTGGATATGATGTGGAGAAATCTTACAAGAATTCTTACACTCCTGCAAATGTTTCGAGTACAACTGATGAGATCAAAGCACATGAAGCGAACAATAAGGAAAAGTACATTTTAAAGAACAGTCTGGTACATTCCAAGTTGATTAAGGTTTAGAATTTGAAGACTACTAAGGAAGTCTGGGATGCTTTGGAAAGGGCACATGAAGGTGATGAAAGAGTCAAAGAGGCAAAATTACAGAATTTGGAGACATAGTTTGAGCTTCTAAACATGTCTGAAGATGAGAATGTTAAAGCTTATGTACAAAGATTGGATGAGATAGTGGCTGGAATGTGAGGACTTGGTGCTACTATAGATGAAACTATGATTTTAAAGAAGATTCTTAGAACTCTCCATGATGCTTACAAGGAGAAGGTGTGTGCTATTGAACAGAGTATAGACTATAAGACCTGTACTAAAGATCTGTTGTTGGGATTTTTGACATCTTATGAGATGAGGAAGTCAAATATGAGGAATGGATGCAAATCATAAACTACTTTTAAGGCTACAAAAGATGAAGATCTAGATGAAGAAAATTTTGATGAGATAGAAGCTAAATTTGTGAGAAGAATGAGGAAAGGCTCTAATAAGTATGAATGTAAGTTACCCTTCAAATGCTTTAGTTGTGGAGAAATAGGTCATTATGCCAGGAAAAGAGTTTGGAAAGAGCTAAGAGGAATAAACAAATATATGAGAAGGAAAAGAAAGGAAAGAAGATCAACAGAGCATATTATGTGAATGAGAATGCTATTATATCTAATGAAGATTTTGACTATGAAGATCCTAATGACAATGAATGCTTTTTCTTGGCGATAAAGGATGTACCTACTTCTACTAGTTCTAAAAAATAGGTAAAGGAAAGCCCTTAGGAGAAGGAGAAAAATGAAGGTATTGTTATCTCTGCCCTACATGCTAAACAAGAGAAGAACTATTGGGTAGTTGATAGTGGTTTCTTACATCACATTACTAGTGATAAAGTAAGTTTGTTAAACTTGAAAAATATGATGGAGGCTTGGTTGTGTTTGGAGATGATACTAGTGCTAAAATTTGCGAGATAGGTTAAGTAAGTTTTGATGGCAAGCATAATACTAATGATGTCTACTATGTTAAGGGTTTAAGGTATAATCTTTTGAGTGTTGGACATATGTGTAGTAAGGGATATGATCTTGTGTTTAAGGATGAGAGATGTGAAATACGGAAAGGATCCATAAAATTGATTGCTGCAAGAAAGAAATCTAAAGGAAATATCTATCAACTTAAGGGTGTTGATGGATGATGCTTTATGACTTGGATTAATGATAGTTGTTAAGGAATTGGAGAATGTGTCACATGAATTTTGATAACTTGGAAAGGATCAGTGTAGTTCAAGCCATGAGATATTTACCAAGGATTACAAAGCCTGTTAATGCTATTTGCAGGAATTTCTAGTTTGGAAAGCAAGCAAGAAGTCATTACAGATCAAAGAAACAATCTACTACTGTACTACTAGATTTAATTCACACATATTTGTGTGGTCCTACAAGAGTGGGAAGTCTACAAGGTGAGAGTTGCTTTATCCTTTTGATTGATGATTATTATATATGGGTTACATTTCTTAGAGAGAAATCAGATGTATTAGATAGATTCAATACATTCAAAGCTATGGTTGAAAATGAAGTGAATTTGAGGATAAAATGTTTAAGGTCTAACAGAGGTGGTTAGTTCACATCTCATGAGATTAATATGTTTTTTGAAGTGAATGGAATAAGAAGACAATTATTTACTCTGAGAACTCCTCAAAAGAATAGAGTTGTTGAAAGGAAAAATATAATAGTTCAAGAGGCTGTTAGATCAATGATTACTGAGGCTAGCTTACCAAAAGTTTACTGGAGAGAAGATTTTTGTACTACTTTTTATGTATTCAATTGAGTTCAAGCAAGATAAAATAGTACAAAGACCCCCTATGAGCTATGGCATGGAAGAATTCCTACTGTCAAGTATTTCAAGGTATTCAGAAGCAAATGTTATATCAGAAGAGATGAAACTTTAGGAAAGTTTGATGCAAGAAGTGATGAAGGCATTTTTCTTGGATATTCTACTAAAAACAAAGCATACAGATGTTTCAATAAAAGACTGAGAAATATTTTAGAAAGTGCAAATGTCAAGGTTGTTGAGACAATGAAGAATTCAATTGAAATTGATGGATATGTATCTAATGAACCTGATTGTGTAAGAATTGAAGAGATTGTGGAAGAACAGGAAAAGGATGAGCAAGAGAAGTAGAATGAATAGAATGAAAGAGAAGAAGTTATGGTGGTGTCACCTAAGACACCTAGATATGTGCAGAAGAATCATTCAGATAATCAAATTATTGGAGATAAGACTAAAGGAGTATTGGCTAGAAGTAGAGTTGGTGTTGAAGTTAATCTATTTTTATTTTCTAAGATTGAACCAGACTATAAGTGAAGCATGTAAAGATGAACATTGGATGGAAGCCATGAAAGAATAACTTATGCAGATTGAGAAGAATCAAACTTGGTAATTGGTCCCAAGACCGACAGATAAAAACATTATTGGATCAAAGTGGGTATTCAGAAATAAGTTAAATGAGAGTGGAGAAGTGGTTAAAAACCAAGGAAGTTTTGTGTGTAAAGGTTACTCACAAGTAGAAGCCATATATTTTCAAGAAACCTTTCCTCCGATAGAAATAATGGAAGCTATAAGGATGTTCTTATCGTTTTCTACTCATAAAGACTTCAAGATCTATCAGATGGATGTCAAGTCAGCATTTTTGAATGGTGAGCTAGAAGCAGAGGTTTACATGGAACAACCAAAAGGATTTCAGTTGACAAATCAACCAGATATGGTGTGTAGATTGAAGAAAGCCTTATATGAATTGAAGCAAGCTCCTAGAGCTTGGTATGTGAGGCTAGATAGGTATTTGATTCAACAAGGTTTCAACAAAGGTACGAAAAATAGTAATCTGTATTTTAAGATTGAAAATGATAAAATATTGATTGTAGTTGTATATGTTGATGACATTATTTTTGGAGGAAATGAAAATATCTGCAAGATGATTACAGAAGAGATGCAGAAATAATTTCAAATTTCTATGTTTGGAGAGGTGAATTTCTTTCTTGGGCTACAGATTAATCAAACAAACAAAGGAATTTTTATTTCACAGCCTAAGTATGTGAGAGAGATGTTGAAGAAGTTTGGGATGGATGGTTCCAAACTGGTATGTACTCCTATGGTGATTGGTTACAAATTGGGTAAAAATGATGGCTCACCTAAGGCTAATCAGAGTAAGTATAGATCTATGATTGTGGACTATTGTATTTGACTACTACTAGACCAGATATTATGCATGTTGTATGTCTTGTGGCTAGATTCCAAGAGGATCCTAAGGAAAAACATGTTGCTGAAATTAAAAGGATATTCAAATATTTGAATGGCACTCCAGATTACGGACTATGGTATCCTAGAGATATTGATTTTACACTAAGTTCCTATACAGATGTAGATTGGGTTGGATGTGTAGATGATAGAAAGAGTACAAGTGGTGGTGCATTCTTTCTAGGTTGCAGATTGGTGGCATGGTTAAGTGAAAAGAAAGATTCAGTCTCCTTGTCTACTACTGAAGTTGGGTATATTGTTGTTGCATCTTGTTGTACACAAGTTCTATGGATGAAACAGACATTGAAATACATCACATTGGTGTATGATGATCCTATTTCTATATTTTGTGATAGTATAAGTGCAATTAACATAATTTCAAAGAATCCTATGATGCACTTGAGGACGAAGTGTATATCTATTAGGTATCATTTCTTGAGAGAGAAGGTAATGGAGAATGAAGTAAAACTTGAATATGTTCTGAAGAAGGATCAGATTGCTAATATATTTACGAAGGCTCTTCCTAAAGATACTTTTGAGTATCTCCAAGAGAAGTTAGGGGTCATTGCCCCTCCTTTCTTGAACTAAGATGCATATGGAGATGCATCAGCCCGATGGATCCATGGATCTATCTTTCTTCTAGACTGATGTTTTGGTGGCTACCTCTCAGGGGGTTCAAGTAGTGTCAGGTGTTGTCATTGAGAGTATTTTTCTTTTAATGACAAAGGGGAAATCAATGGAAAATATCATTTTCCTTTTCCATTGATGTCAAAGGGGGAGAGGAAGCATGTGAAGAAGAAGAAGAAGAAGAAAACAAAAAAAAAGAGGAAGAATATAAAAGATTATCTACTAAGGGGGGGAAACAGAAAGAAAAATCTTGAGAAGTGTATTCAGAGCTTGTATGGTGTCTTTGATGGTTTTTCACATCATGTGTTGCCATCAATGAACAAGGAGGAGATTGTTGCAAGAATAGAAAGAATTAAGGTGTTGTCATTGATTTCAACTAGTCAATTGGTTATCAACTGGTTGTTGTTGTTGTCATTAGTGTCATGGATATATGTTATTGGTTGTAAATGTCACGGATATTGAGAAAATTGTATTGAAGAAAGATTGCAGGTGTTCAATGGTTGCTCTGGGCTTTGCTCCAGGATTTTCTCTTATGCTTGTGTGGTTTAGATATGTTTATCATGGTTGTTGAAAGCTGCTATATCCAAATTTTTGGATGTTGATTCATTATATAGTGTGAGTTATGTTCACCAGTTGTGAACTATGATTTTTTGTGTTTCTAGTTGAGGTCCAGGAGAAATGTTGTTAGTCCGGATTTCTCTTTGTTAAATTTTTGACTTGTGGTTCTAGAGTTGAGTTGTTTTTACTGTGTTAAAGATAATTTTGGTATCTAGAAGGTTTGTGCTTAATTGTTCTATGTGTTTTACACTGATTTGGTTGACCTTGTGTTAAACACTATCTTTGGATTTGATTAAGTGTGTTGTATTTATTTGGGTACTTATGAAGCATGTGTTTGGGTTGCGCTCATTCTAATTCCACCATAGGATGTTTTGGCATTGACCAAATTTGAATTTGAATTTGGATAGCCGACTTTGGATATGTTACAAAGTTGAATATGGTATAAATATAGGATGAGTTAGTGGTGAAAAAATATAGAAAGAGGAAAGAGAGATAAGTGCAAATAAATAGAGCAAATAGATGCAAGATTGATGTAAATCAGTGAGTGTTTGTGATGCGAGTGTGGAAGATCAGTGTGAAACCTAGATGCTGAGTTTTTTGATGTGATGAGCAGAAGGTACATACTCTATCATTCATGCATGTCTACAAGTGGTTGAGTGAATTGTGGTGGATTTCTCCATTGCATTAAGATTTTCTTCTCTCTGTAACATATCTCTTCTACCTTCTTGGTATCTCTGTGGCAGTGAGCCCTCTAGGTTGTTAGCCCTATTGGACAGTGAGTCTCGATCCAGATAGTGAGTCCTTGTTTTGGCAGTGATCCTCTTGTAATCGGTTTTGATATTCTCTATAGTGTGAGTTAATCCTCACCATGGTTTTTTCCTTATTGGGTTTTCCATGTAAATCTAGTGTTATTATGTTTGTGTGATGGTTTTCAATTTCTACACTAGTATTTAATGTTTGATCATTTAACCAGTGTTAAGGATTAGTTATAGTGAATGAATTAAGGTTTAAATCTATGACAACTGATTCACCCCCCCCCTCTCAGTTGTCTTGTTCAACAAATTTTAGTAAAATGGCCAAAGTCTCGTTATCATTGATTGATTGGACATAAGAAGAAGAAACTGACATTGATGTGGTCACTTGTCTGGTACTACAAAGGACAAAATAGTGGCTTGATGATAAGGTTTCTCAATTGGAGCAACAAGGAGTAGAATTTACTTTCAGAGAATGGGAACAAGAATATCCTTTAGAAAGTGATGAAGGAGGCAAAATAGAAGATGAGGCCAAGGCAGGCTTGTCGAGCAAAGATACAAACTCTTATCCTCCTCCTTGTTCTCAAAAGAGGAAAGACACATCCTAGAGGCATCCAATTGAGAATCCTTGAGTATAGGAGGCATTTCATAATGGAAACAATCAAGGAAGAGCCTTCTCCTCTTGAAGAGAACATTCAAACACAATCACCTACCCATCTACACTCACCACCACCATCCACTGCACCACTTCCATCAAATTTTGCTCCACTTCCACCACCCATATCCTCTCCACTCGCTATTGGCATCTCGATCGACGTTCCATCTACCATTTTGAACACTTCATTGGTCGTGGTTGAATCATCTTCATCTACATCATTGTCTCCATCTTCCTCCTCACTTTCACCCTCCTAGTCTACCTTTTCCACACTACCACCTACTATTATTTATTTTCCTCATATGCCAACTACCCTACCATAGTCCTTCGCAGCATACCTTCAAACCTTTCCCCAAGGATTTTCAAAGACTTTGCTATCCCCTGAGGAAAAACTTCTCATGTCTCAACTTGCTTTCGCTTTTCCTACTCCTCCTCCTCCCTTGGAACCACCAAAAATGGAGAACATAGAAATTATTTGGGAGGAGATGCATGAGAAATAAAAAGAAAAGCTTGAGGCAGTCAACATTGTTGATGATTCCATGACTCAAGAATGACAAGAATATTTTCAGCAGCCAAAGGTGGGGTTGAAAATTGTAGAACCTGATGAAGAGGCCTCTGATGATGAGGGAGAATAGAATCTAAAAGGAGGAGAGTTGAGAAAGGATTTCAAGTAACAACAACGTGAAAAGGTCTCCGAAGGAGAGGAAGAGGATAAAGAACAAGAAGAAGATAAGGAGGAGGAGAAGATCTACAAAGAGGAAGAAGAAAAGAAAGAGACAAAGCAAACGGAAGGAGATATTGAATCTATTAAAGATGAGAAAGTAATAGAAGAAGAGAACATTGGGGAAGAAGAAAAGATCACAGAAGAAGCCCCTAAGGATGAAGATAAGGTGACACCAGAGGAGCAGCAGAATAAGGCATCTTGCATGGAGTAGGCATGAGCTTCTTCTTGGATGGAACAGTAGTTGAGGGATAAGGCCCCAATTGTATGAGATCCTAGGGCCCATTTTGAAGAAATTTTGGCTTGTGTGGGACAAAAACCTAAAGAAAGGAAGAAAGAAAAGGTAAGGTCACACATCATGATCGATGATTCAAGTTATCACACTGTGCATGTGGCTACTCCAATAGTTGATAAGGATGGTACCACCATTCAATCATCAGAATACTAGGTCACATCCATTAATATTGGCTTGAGAAGTAGAGCTCAAAATATTAATGAATTGCAAGGGTTGGTATCTAATATTTTGAATAAGATGCATAAATACCAAGCCATGAAGAAAGAATTAAAAGCATAGGTGGCATAATTAACTGATTTTATGTGGAAAATTGTTGCTTCTAATGAAGAGGTTTTTGTTGAGGCATCTACACCAGCAATTTTGTCAAAAGAGGAGGTTAGTAAAGTAGAGTGGATAAGAATTTGGACTAATTTCACCTCTAACTCGATCAATCATGTAGCTACTATCATGGATAAGGCAGTAAATGTTGGAGTGGAAATCCACAACCACTTCCAAATTTTGACATAAATTGAGAAATAAATTGAAGAGTGTAAGGTATTCCTGGGATATTATGACATGACATGTCCGAAGCTATACACCATCAAGGGTTTTTCTACAAAAAAATTTGAGTAGGAGCATATTTTAACTAAAGATGAGCTAAATGAACTTGAGGTACGGCTATTTTCCATCGATTTTCAGAGAGAAGTCTTGGCTAAGGTGTTGCCAGAGTTGTAGCTTATGGATGAAAAGATCATTGACTTATTGTTAGAGTGTGATGAAATTTTGGAACTTTTGATTGGAGAAGAGATGTTTGCAACAAAAATAGATGTTGGAATTGTCAAGAAGGTATGGATGAAAAAGATAGAGAAGGGAGTTGTAGATAATTTGCAAGGAGACTTTTTAGATTTTGTTGCTTGTACATTTACTAGGTCAAAGTAGATGGTACAGAGAAGGAATACATGTGCATACCTACACGCAAAACTAATGGGGGAGTACAAGGCAATAACTTTCAAAATCAGCAGAACTCAGTTGCCTCCTCAGGAACAACTTTCAAAAGCTTTAGTTAATTTTTTTAAATATGCTATAAAAGAGAAGAAATCTGGAAATATTTTGACAGAAGACAAATATTTGTAGTTTCTAGCTACAAGATTAAAGTTGTTACATCAAAGTGTGTGCACCCAAATTTTGGGGATTTTGTAGGATATTTCTTGAACATAAAATGGGAAAGGAATCACATGTGAACAAATTTTATATTGGATAATATTGTAAATGCATTTAATATATCCAAAACCCCAAAGGGCATTAAATCTTGTCCATTGAATGGGATTTAATCATGGCCATTGGTTTACATTGTAAAATCTATAAATAGCATCTTCCTCTCATTTTCAAAGGGAGATGAATTGTTGTACAAGGAATTTTGAAGTAATACAAGTGAAGGAATTGTAATTTTGGTGAATCCCTTGTGTTCTTTCGATGTATGCATGATTCTATCTTTCATATTTAATTTTAGCATGTTTCATTAATGGAAAAGTGTTAAGATATTTGATGAACTTCTTTCTCATACCTTTTGTAATTTTCTGATTGTAAGTTACTTTGCAAGTTATTCTAAGCTAATTTCATGTTCTCAAGTTCTAATGTGTATATTTATGCACTTGTGTATGAATGTTACAGTCTAAAAATTTGAAGATCACCTTTGAAGATTGCACTTGTTATGTGATACTGTAGATTTATCTTGGTTAAGCAAAGCTTAGTTTTGGGAGTTTTTCTATCTGAATCATCCTTCATTGCAGCAACTAGCATAAGGTTTCAGACTTAGGATTTCCCTTGAACCCTCATCTTTTGATATTTCTTTACAAATCTATGTTAGCATAGGATTTCAGCATCACTACACTATTATATTTGATAATAAAAGGTTGTTTCCATATTACTGTTCTAGAATTACAATAATGGTTTTGACTAGTCCTTAGACTTCTTAAGACCTCGGCACAATCCCACAAAGCGTCTATCCTTGTTAACCATAAATTCCCTTTGTGATTACCAACAAATCACATCACTACTGAGTTGTTCTATGAATTTTCAAGACCTGACTTTATAAACCTTGGGTATATTTTCTAAATTTTATCTAAAGAGAGACACCTTTCAAGAGATATATAACACTTGTTTTCTATCTTTGTTGTGTAATGCTAAAACACTAATTAAAAGGTACATTCTTAAAGTGTGTAGACAAATATCAACATAAAAAGTTATTAGAGACATTCCATAACAAAGCTTGTGGAGGGCACTTCTCTTCCTCTATGATTTCTTTTAAAAAATTTAGATAGTGTTATTACTAGCTAGGGATGTTTTAAAGATGCATATTATTGGGTGTCAAAATGTGAGAAATGCAAATAATTTACTCGAAGACCTCAACTAGCAGTACTTCCTCTAAGGCTGGTGATAATAGAAGAACCATTTCAGTAATGGGGTATAGACTTCATAGGACCCATAAGCCCTCAATCTAGTGTTGGAAATTCTCACATCCTAACTACAACTAATTATTTCACTAATTGGGTGGAAGCCATTCCAGTAAAACATACAACTTCAGAGGTAGTATGTGATTTCATAAAAGAAAATATTCTAGTGAGGTTTGGTGTACCACAAAAATTAGTAACCGATAGTGCCACAAGTTTCTCCTCAAATGATATATCTCTCCATTGTTATGAACATAGAATTACCTTGTCTCATTCTATAGAATATTATCCCCAAGGGATCGAGCAAGCTAAATCCAGCAACAAAATCTTGTCACTATCATGAAAAAGTTGGTTGATGAAAACCAAAATAATTGGCACAAGAAGATGTATGAAGCACTATGGGTTGGCAGGATCACACCGAAAAAGGAAATAGGAATTACTTCATTTGAATTGGTGTATAAGATAGGTAGTGTGTTTCCTCTACCTCTAGAACTATCTTCTATTAAATTACAAACTACTATTGAGGATCAGGAATTCCAGAACTTTCTAGAAAAAAGGATCATGTATCTTACTAATATTAAAGAACAAGGAGAAGATGTGGTTGATAGGATCACTATACATCATGCCAGAGTTAAAATATTTTTTCTAGGAAATCTTGACCTAGAAAGTTCATGATTAGATATATGGTATTGTTATGAGACAAAAGAAGAGAACCCAAGGGCACACATAAGAAATTTTATTCTCTATGAAAATGTCCTTTTAAGGTAACTCAAGAATGTGGCCCAAATACTTTTAGATTATCTTATCTTGATGGTATGAAGTTTCCTATTCCTTACAATGGGAAAGACCTTAAATTATATCAAATTTGAGTACTAGTACGAGTTGCTTTGTAAAATATTAGATTGGGAGTTTTATCTTTCTTTGGTTTGGTTCCTTTTTGCTTGTGTTGTTTTGAGAGTTCTTTATTTTTCCTTCCATTATGTCGTGTAGGTATTAACTCTATGGCCCAATGTACAAATCATTGATCAATTAGCCTAGGTTATTTCATATCCTTTGCAAACTTGATCCCCAATTAAATTCAATTGTTACCATGGTTTTTTTATCCCATAAAACCATGTCCACCCATATAATTTTTTTCCTTGTTTTGGAGTGTCAGTTTTTCCTTTGGTTTTTAGAACCAAGGCAAGCCCCGCCTAGGTTGTCACAACTATATTTTTACTTGAAACCTTGAAGTTAAGCTCAAGTCTTGCTTTGCAATCAATCTATTTGTGAGTTTTCAAAACCATGTTGAAACTCGAAATGATTCCCACAACCTTAATAAATTTCAATAAGGATAAGATTAAGTCAGATTATAATCAAGTCTATGCAATTTTTGAACTTTACATAGGTTTTGAAACCTTTGTTGGCCTCTGATGAGGTTGTAAAAATCTCACTTTTCTTCAACAATAGGTGATTTTCAATTCCTTTCTTTCTTGTAGAGAATCATGATAAATATTGCATTATAGAAAGGATATTTTGAATTCGTACATAGGTTCTAAAACCTTTGAATGTCCCGAACAAGGTTGTCAAACTGTAGAAATTACCAAAATATTTCATGATAAAGGGAAATGGAACTTCAAAGAAAACTTGGTGAAGATTTTGAAAGGAAAGCATGGTGAAAAAAATGCCTTCATAATACTAATCTTCAAAAGAGAGATACAGAAAAACTTTCAAAACTTGCAATTACAAAACATAAAGATGCACATACATAAATAATAGAATAGACAATAAAGAACGAGTACCAGATTTTACGTGGGAAAACCCTCTTGGGAAAAAAACCCACACACCAAAGCAGAGATCTCTTGTATTATCATAAAATGTAAATTACATACAAGTTCAGAGCTATGCTCTTTCAGGTGTTAATTCACATAACGAATCCGAGAGCAATTGGATTACATTCACTCTAATCAACACTTCACACATTCATCCTTTTCTTCCAATGCACCATGGCATTCAATTCAAAATTCTCAAGCATTGTCGCTTCATCTTCCATACCGAATTGAAAAGTTATCAACATTCAATACAATTATCGGAATGTCAAAGAGACAAGAAACTATCACCCCGATACGCATATTGTTCCATCTTATTTGGGACATCAAAGGGACCATGTAGCAGCTCCTTCCAATATGGTGAAATCTTATCGACAAACCTTGTAGCCTTGATCAGGTGGTCCCCACCGCCTACGTATCATCCATGTCACCACCATACAATTGACATTATCCTTCACGTAGTTTGGTCCCACCTTATCGGTATATCGAAGAGACCATTATCTACGTCCTGACGAATTCCATCATTCCCACCGATGAAGAGACCCTTACTTCCATCGATATATCGAAGGAACGAGGCTTAGGATTTGGCCAAAACCACATTGTCTCCACAAAACTTCCTTCTCATTGTTCATCAAAATTTCAAAGGGACTCCCAAGTGAATCCCTCTGACATTGACCTGTCACTTTGATTTAACACTTCTTGCATTTCATCGGTATGTTGAAGAGACTGCTCATTCAGTCCTGCTGACAGTTACTTGTTTGTTCGACGAAGTTGAAATCGATACAAACTCCAACCACAACTAGCAATAAGCCAAGTTCTTGTCGAGGAGACTTCTCACTCTATTCCATTGAACTTAACATGTCAACTTGACGAAGCACTTAATGCCAACCCATGGAGAGCTTATCAGGATGTTGAGAGGACTAGGCATTTCATCCCGCTAAAGCTCAACTATTAGCGTGATGAACCCAAAGCTAATGCCTTCTATGCCAACAAGTTTGAGACACTTTTCTTAACATTCTCCCACTTGAAGAAGAACTTACTGGCTCCTCCCAACACTTGAAGTCACTAAATATACTAGGCCCCAAGGCCCATCGAACTGGTGCACCATTTGAACTTTTTTGTGTTCACAGGCTTCATTAATGCATCAGCAACATTTTCCAAACTATCAAATTTTTCTAGAATAACCTTTCCATCCTCCACCATATCATGAACAAAGTGGTACTACACATCAATATGTTTCGTCTTGGCATGGAAATTTTGATTTTTTTCCAAAAAATGGCACTCTAACTGTCACAACAAATAACAATCTTCCCTACATCAAAACCAACATCAGAACACAATCTTCTAATCCAAATGGCTTCCTTGCAGGTGTGAGTTGCTTCCATGTACTCAGTCTCAGTAGTGGATAAAGCGACTACAACCTGCTACTTGCTCATCCAACTAACTACAGCACCAAACAATGTGAATACATATCCACTGGTGGATCTTCTTCTATCAATGTCCCCTTCCCAATTAGAATCCACATATCCACAAATGCTAACTAAATTCTAAGATCTAGTAGAGTAACCATGATAACATAAGGCGTACTCAACACTACCTTTCAAATACTTGAAAGCTCTCTTCATAGAATCCCAATGCGGCCTCCCTGGATTAGCCATAAACTGACAAAGCACTACTTGGGCAATATCTGGCCTAGTACAGACCATTACATACATTAAACTACCAACTACACTTGCATAAGGCACCCTAGTCATGTCCTCCATCTTAGTAGGAGATTTTGGACAATCTTCAACCAAAATTTTCATTCCTTGTAACACTGGAACACCTAAATGCTTGCAATCCACCATATTAAACCTCTCTAGGAAAGAATTTATATACTTGCTCTAGTTGAGCCAAAGTTTTCTATTTCCCCTATCCATTCTGATTTCCATCCCCATAATATACCTACTTGAACCTAGATCCTTCATTTCAAACTATGCTGAAAATTGAGATTTTAATTCAGAAATCATACCCTTACTATTCAACATGTCATACACATACAGGACAATAATAAGAAGATGACCATTTTCATATTTAAAGTAAACACAATGATCAAACTTTGATCTTACAAATCTAAAAGACAACACATAGGTATCAAACTTCTAGTACCACATTCTAGGTGACTACTTCAAACCATACAAAGATTTCTTTAATTTGTAAACTAGGTTTTCCTTACCTTTTTCAATGAAGTGCTTTGGCTGGGACATGTAAATCTCTTCCTTCAAATCACCATAAAGAAACGTTGTCTTCACATCCATCTGCTTGATTTCTAATTCATATGCAGCTACAAGTGACAACAGAAATTTGATAGACGTCGGCTTAGCTATAGGATAAAATATTTCTCCATAATCAAGGCCCTCCACCTAGGAATATCCTTTTGCAATCAACCTTGATTTATGCTTCTCAACACTGTCATCAAGACCTATATTTTTCTTTAACACCCATTTACATCCAAAAGGATTTTGTCCTTCAGGAAAAGGTTCCAAATCCCACGTTTCATTCTTCTTCAAAGATGCCATTTCCTCATTCATGGCCTCCAAACAGGAATATGAATTAGACATACCCACAGCCTCTCTAACAATCCTAGGCTCATCAGTGCTAGCAATCAAAGCATAGGCACGCCTAGAATCTAACATAGAATATCAAAACCTTTCATGTCGTTGCTTAGCATGTGTAGACCTCCTCAAAAGTTGGGTTTGAGGTTCTTCTTCTTGATCAGAATTTTCAAAGCTACTTGACCTCTCCTCACTAACAGGTCCACCAGGAGTACGTAGTTCATCCTTATCTGGACTAAAAGGAAATTCAGCTACCTCCTTATTTTTTTCTTCTTTCACCTCTAGTTGTAGATCAACTATAGAAGGTTTCAGCTCATGAAAGATCACACTTCTACTATACAACACCTCCTCTATAACTAGGTTCCAAAGCTTGTACCCTTTCACACTAATGCCATAACAAATGAAGATACACTTCACTACCTTTTTCTCTAATTTAGACCTTTTTTCACTAGGAATATAAGCATATGCCTTACATCCAAAGACTCTAATGTGTCTCAATGATGGATTCTTACCAGACCACACTTCCATAGGTTTCTTTTCCATGAGCACTGAAGTGGGAGATCTATTAATCAGATAACATGCTATAACTACAGCCTTAGCCCAGAAATTTTGTTCCAAACCAGTACTACTCAACATACTTCTCACCCTTTCCATCGGCATTCTATTCATCCTTTCTGCAACTCCATTTTTTTGTGGAGTGTAAGGAGTTATTATATGCCTTTTAATTTTGTGGTCCTTGCAAAACTTATCGTAATATGCTAAACAAAACTCACCACCATTATCCATCCTCAAACACTTTATTTTCCTACTAGTCTAATTTTCTACCAAGGTTTTAAATTCCTTAAACCTATTCAAGACTTCATTTTTACTTCTGAGAAAATAAATAAATGTCCTCGAATAATCATCTATGAACGAAACCAAAATACACAAATTTCAATAATGAAGGAACTTTAACTAGGGACCAAACATTTCAACATGAATATAATCCTAAATTCTAGAAGATTTATGAGGACTAGAATAAAATGAAATATGATGTTTCTTTCCATATATGCAATGTTCACAAAAATCGAACTCAAGATTACAATCATCAAGCTCTTTAACCAAGCTTTTATTTTTCAAGGCTTTTAATCCTTTTTCACCAATATGGTTGAACCTTTGATGCCACAACATTGTTTTCTTTGCTAGGAGATTCATCTCTAAATATTTTGTGCCCTTAGGAACAACACCTCCTTTCTCTACATGATCATATTTACTTGACTTTGGAGAAGCACTATTACACTGTATTATGCATGCATCCAACTTATACAGAGTGTCGATTTGTGCACCCTTAGGGAGCACCATAGATCCTCTAGTCATTCTTCAAGAACCATTCAATAAAGAGACTTGCACACCAGCATCATTAAGCTTACTTATAGAAAGTAAATTTCAAGCCAGACCTGGTATATGCATTACATCATTGATTTCATTTATTCTTCCATCAAGGAACTAAATTCTGACTCTTCCACGGCCAACAATCTCCAGGTGAGAATCATCACCCAGATACACCCTTCCACTAGCATACTTTTTCATACTTTGAGAACCAACCTCTATGAGAGGTCATGTGAAAGGATGCACCTAAGTCAATCAGCCAAAAATCATCTGATGCCTGATTCGCCAAGGCTACTATGAAGGCATCTACATTGCTTTGAGAAGACTCATTTTCTAGAGAACTATTTTTCTTCTTCCTCTTCTCCTCTTTACAATATTTTTGAATGTGTCCAGTATGCACACAGTTCCAACATTTCACCTTGGAATTTTTAGCAAGAGACTTTGATCTTCCCTCTGACTTGGATTTAGACTTCTTGTCTTTCTTCTTGCCTTTCTCCTTTGATCTTCCTTGAACAGCAAGGGCCTCCTTGGCCATCTCAAAAGACTTCCTTCACATTTCCTCTAATAGCAGTGAAGCAATCACATCTTCCATCTTGAAAGTGATTGTTGTACTCCCAATAGCCATTACCAATTGATCCCATGTGTCAGGCAATGAACACAACATGAGCATGAAACGATCCTCGTCATCTATCTTCACACCAACAGACCCCAACTAAGTAATGATCATGTTAAACACATTCAAATGATCTACAACAGACACTCCTTCCTCCATCTTCAAATAATACAAATTATTCCTCAGAAATAACATATTTACCAAAGATTTTCCCTGATAAATGTCACCAAGCTTCTTCCACAAATTTTTTGCTATCTTCTCTTCATGGACATTCAAGAGGACTAAATCATCCAAGCATAGTCTGACAAACCCTTGGCTTTCTAGTCCATTGCATCCTAGTCATCCTACGAGGTTGTTGATGGTTTGTTAGAGGAGACTACATCCCATAACTCTTGATCCACGAGAAAATATTCCATTTTGATTTTCCACAACTCAAAATTGCCACCGTTGAACTTCTCAATCTCTATTCTTCCAAATGTGCTCACCATCTTAAATCTGCAATAAGTTATAAAATAAATTTCTCTACAAAACTCTCACTAAAAAAGATCAGCACAAAAATCCCATCTTACCCACAAGGACTACAAAGTTGGCCAAGCTTTGATACCAACTAAAAGGAAAGAAGAGTGAGGAAAATTCCTTCCTAATACTAATCTTTAGGAGAGAGATGCAAAAAAAAATTCAAAACTTGCAATTATAGAACATAAAGATGCACATACATAAATAACATAATAGACAATAAAGAGTGAATACCATATTTTACGTGGGAAAACCCTCTCAAGAAAAAAAATCCAAATACCAAAACAGAGATCTCTTGTATTATTCACAGAACGAATCTGGTAGCAATTTGATTACATTCACTCTAATCAACACTTCACACATTCATCCTTCTCTTCCATTGCACCATAGAATTCAATTCAAACTCCTTAAGCATTGTCGCTTCAACTTCCATTCTGAACCAAATAGTTATTGACATTTAATATAGTTATTAGAATGTCGAACAGATAAGAAACCATGTCTCTCTGAATCCACACTATCACCCTGATATGCATATCATTCCATCCTATTTGATACATTGAAGGGACCATGTAGCAGCTCCTTTTGATGCGATGAAGTCTTACCAACGAACCTTGTAGCCTTAATCGGGTGGTCCCCACCTCCTACATATCGTCCATTTCACCACCACACAGCTAACATTATCCTTCACGTAGTTCAGTCCCACCTTATTGGTATATTGAAGTTACCATCATCTACATCCTGATGAAGTGCATCATTCCCACCAATGAAGAGACCCTTAATTCCATCGGGATATCAAAGGGACAAGGCTCAGGGTTCTTTCAATACCACATTGTCTCCACCAAACTTCCCTTCATTCATCCAAATGTCGAAGGGACTACCAAGTGACTCCCTACGAAATTGACCTATCACCTGAATGAAACACTTCTTATAGTTCATCAGCATGTCAAAGAGGTTGCTCATTCAATCTAGCCGATAGTTACTTGTTTGTTCGATGAAGCTATAGTCAATGCAAACTCCAACCACACCTAGCAATAAGCCAAGCACTTGTCGAGGAGACTTCTCACTTCGTCCCGTTGAACTTAACATGTAAGCCTGACAAAGCACTTAACGCCAACCCGTGGAGAGCTTATCGGGACGTCGAGGGGATTAGGCATTTCATCCCGCCGAAGCTCAATTGTCATCCTAATGAACCCGAAGTTGATTCCTTCTACACCAACAATTTTGAGACACTTTTCTCAACAAATTTCACTTTAAAGGAAATGTTTCAAAACCCTTGTTGGCCTCTAACGAGGTTATCAAAATGAACCAATTCACCAAAAGATTTTTGATAGCCATTCTTTTTCAAAATTTCAAAATGTATCAGAATGAAGCGAGACATGTGAAAGCTCACATACACCAAATATTAAGGGTTCCATTAATGGCTATCTACCACCCTTCAGAATTAATTATGTGCTTTTATAGGAAAATTAAGTTAGTAAAAGTGGACATTTTAATAAATATCCAGAGAATATGTTTACAAAATATAAGGAAATTTTGTAGAGAAGCATGGTTAGTATTTTGTATAGTTCAGGAGAAAAATTCAAAGGTACAGTGCTCTCACTGTTAAGCTATAAATTTCTAAGAGAGTAACCTGAGTACCCTAGTGTATTGGGAATAATTGTGTGTTTTCTAACTTATTTATATAAGGAAATTTAATTGCTTCCTACTACAAATTATTTTTGTGTTTGGATTCTCATTCATCATGAAGTTTAAGTACTTGGGTTACGAGCATTTACTAGTTTATCTAGACTATGTCTAAAATTGGTTATGCAAAGCTAGGGCATATAAACCTAGATGAGTTTTGGGAGAGAATGGGAAATCCAGAATGATCGCTAATTACCCAAAGATTAATTGAAAGCATATCATTACAAGCTGCGATATTTCCAGTAGTAGTTCAATGCACTAATTTGGTCTTGGAATACTTAAATCACTATAACCCACATACAAGAGAGATTAGGATGAATGATAACAAGTTGGATGTGAAGATTGAGAGAGATACTTTCGCTTAATGTATGAAGATTCTAGAAAGAGAGGTTTACGTGGAGTTTAATATTACCTCTTCCCATCAATATTTTAACGAAAAGAAAGGGAAATATAAGAATTTCATCACCCAAGAATGGTTTTCCACACATAAAAAGGGTAAATATAAATTTCCAAAGAATCTACAACGAACTCAGTTTGTGATTCAAATCTTTGATGTTATTGTGCTTTTGCATATATTAAAAGGCAGTAATAAAACTCATTGTAAGGGTTGGTATAAAATAACACTACACCATGCAATATTTGGATAAAGATTATAGCCACCCAAGATCTAGGCACTTTATGAAAGCACAAGAGAGATCAATATACAATTCTCAAGATTGCAATGTAATTGATTATCCAATAGTTGTATGGAAATATTACAATGAGACCACTTGGTTATATAGCCAAGGTGAGACACAAGATTAAACAGGATTATGACAAGTGTCTTAATCCTATGACATGTGGCAACTTATCACAACTACCTAGACACATGTTTTATAATTCAAAATATAAGACAGAAACTAACACCTTCTAGAAAGATTTCTTCCTAGTACCTAAGTAAACTTAACATGTAAATAAGTCCCCTAAGTCCCCTAGTAATGAATTAACTAGGTACAAGACTTTATTTACACCAACACCCCCCATAAGTACAACTTAGGGAGTAGTTGATTATTATGCAAATGAAAAAGAGATGGGTCTTGGCTACGAGACCATGTTAGATACCCATGTACAAATGTAAATGCAATCTCCCACAAATGGAGCAAAGGAGAAAACCCAGTGGGACAAAAATCCTCTCCAAAAGAGAGATGAAAATAAAAAATACTCTCAATGAACAATGAGAAGGATAAAACCTCATTAGAGAAAAAAGTCCCCCCATAAGAGAGAAGAATAAGAGAGACCATGCAACCCCCCCCCCTTAATTTTGAGTCTCCTACAATGATGGTAGAAGCTCGACATCGAATTTTGAAGATGATCCAAAAGCATCGAAAAAATTCCTCTCCTTAGGAAGAAATAAATTCAAGATGGTATGTTGGATGTGTGATGTCTATGAAGATTTCTCAAGTGTCTCTATGTCTATGCTAAAAGTTTTCATACTCCAAATAGGCATTCTAGGCCACATTGTTGAAGGAGACAATCCAAAATCTCCTAGAAATGAATGTAGAACACAATCCAAAGACAAGGATACCTCCTCTAAAGAAAAAGAAGCCTCCTCAAAATGTTTTCCAAAAGAATCCAAACTCACATCAAATTGCAAATAATGATCATGTAGAGAATGAGCAAGAGGGTCAGAGTGTTTTATCGCAAAAATTGCAGAAGGATCATCTCCATCAAAGAGAAGATGAATGCAATCGATGATGTCTCCCAAATATGAAATGTGGATCTCACAAAACAAACCAGTAATTCCTATCAAGTACTCATCCCAAGTAGCCATCTCTGGAAGACGATGAATGTCTTGTTGCACTAAATCACAAGGAGCCAAAACTATGGCAAAACAAGCATCCTCGGGTACAACATTAGATGAAGGAGATAGAATATCAGCACATGTCACTTAATCCTCAGAAGATGAAACAATACCAAGATTCAAAATGACCATATTGAATCTCCTCAAAATTTTCCATACTAGATGCCTCAATGTGAACATATTTTGAATCATTAGGAGTCAAATGTGAGGTGTAGAATCGATATTGGTGATTAACCTCCCTAACTACAACTATATCTCTACTATGAAAATCCTAGATTATGACAGAATCTGATGTGAAATCAACACTCTTACCTGCTCCACTATGTGTGATCTGATAGATAGAAATAATATTGGTTGATAATGAAGGCACACAAAGAACATCATTGAATGCTCCGTCATCCATTTCAATAGATCACTTCCTACAAAAATGCATATATATGTTGTTCGCCATCAAGATGTGTGGTGATGAACAAGTCTCAAATGAAGAGAACACTCTCTAATGAAGCCATGTGATGTGATGCTCCTAAATGAAGTATCCACCTCTCTGACTAAGAATATGTAACTATAACAAGTGCTTTCCCCTTTTTTGGACTTTGATGAAGAATAATAAGATGAACCTTTTGATGATGAAGACTCACTGATTTGATGCTTCTCAAGAAGATGCTTCAACTCATTAATTTGTTTTGAATAACATTGGTGTTCATCATGTCCTAATTTCTTACAATATGCACAAGTAGGCTTCTCCTTCTTAAATGGTTTCCCTTTTGAGGGAGAGGATTCAAATTCTTTATGTGGATTGTTCTTTTTCTTATTTTTCTTCTTATCAATATTTATTGATTCTTTTGTACCTTAGACTCACTAGCCAACAATTCTTGTGATTTGGAAGACTTGATTAGACCCATGTTCATTAACTTAGCTTCCTCTTGGATTAGGATATTTGCAAAGTCATCAAACTTAGGATCAACATATGATTCTCCCATAGAAATTTGATGGGTATGAAAGCCAAAAACAAACACTGAATACTAAGGACCAAGCTTGGATAACACATTCAAAATCAATTGTAAATCCTCTTTATCAATGTTGCAATCTTTTAGCTATGTTCTTATTTGCTTAACTTTGGAGATGTAGTCTTGGATGTGGTCAAAAAATTTATGATCAAGATTCAACAAATCATTATCAATCTGATATCCCCTAATCATATATGTTTTATCATACAAATTTACAAAAGCCTCCCAAGCCTCTTTAGGTGTTTTGCATGATTCAACATGAAATTGTAAATCAAATGAGACTAATGAACATATGCATCCAAGTGTTTTCTCATGATCAAGCTCTCATTTTTCCAATTCTTTAGCATCAGTAGGTTGAGGAATGGTTTCCTTTAGATAGCCTATTAAACCATTCATTATGAGATAATTCCATATTTATTTTCTCCATGTAGCATAATTATGTGGAGTTAGGAGTTCAATTTGAGATTTCCCCATTGCAAGAACACAAACCAAGAAAATGAAAGCAATCAACCATTTCAAGATTACCCCCCCCAAATTACTCAATCATGAAACCCCTCAAGAAAATATGATTTGTGACACTTTATACTTAGTGCGATTACAAGTGCCACTTGCCAAAACCAACAAAGTGGACTTGATCATAGTGCATACAAATTTCCAAAATTTTCCAATAGGTCAAAGTAATTTTCTTACAAAGAATGAGATCAATCTGATCATACCACTAGAATATAAACAAAAAATTATGCACTTTCAAAAAAAATCACCCAAAAATATTACCGTAGGAGTGAGAAAAAAGCCTCAGAAGTTCCTGAAACGAGAACAACTCAGCAACACCTATGAGAATCTGAAATTTCTAGAAAAATGGACACAAAAATAAAAATTGATTACACCACTACGAAGAGCATTAAATTATACCCTAAATAAAAAAAATGATTGAGAAAAGGAGCTCATATGACCAAGATATAGGTCTTTGAAGTTCACCTTCAAAATCAAAAAGCTCATTGGAGAGGGGGGAAAAAATTTAAGCCTTGTTGATGTGGCATAGATGTCATCAATCTACTGGGCTAAATTTGATGTCCAAATGGTCGTCATGTCAAAAATATCCTTGAAAACCATCGGTATATTATTTTTCTAACAAAATATTTTGTCGTCACTAGCAAAGGAATCTCAGAATATTCGATGGAATATATCATTTTCTTTATTCACCAGGTTTCAAAATCGTATATGTCCTAGGTAGTTGTGATAAGGGAAATTTAAAAAAAAAATTGTTGACATCACTGCTAATGTAGGTTGATGTCAACAAACTATGTGATTAAAATTAACAACTAATTGGTCATCACCAGAGCATGGGTTCGAGGGTTAATGAGAATATACTTGGAATATTCTTTGAATATTATGTTAGAATCTTCTTTATGCCAGTAGCAAGAATCTGCACAGATGGTGGCAAAATATTTTGTTCAGAATAAGTAATATTCATTAGGTTTTATTAACCTCTGTTGATTTTTTTAAAGGATGCCACATTTTTAATCAGCTTGTTGGGGCCCACAACGCCTAATGAAGGCTCACTGTGTGGCAGCCTGTACAATAGGTCTGCAGCATACCCTAAACAAGTAGGGTATGGTCTATGGACCACTTTTTTATTTTTTTGATAATTTTTTTCTAAAAATCAATGTCAACAAAATAATTTACAAAATAAATCAAAAATTTAAAAAAATATACCCGAATAGAATATTTTTTGACCTGATTTTTTTCCGACTATACTTTTTATGCTACTGTAATAATGACATTGTATGATCGAATAGGAGATATTTTTTCGTCAGGTTTCGGGTAAAGTGCTCTAATTTCAACAATTTGACAATCGGTCTTTGGGTTTTTTAGGCCTCTTGGACGTGATGGTAGGGTCGGTTTTGACCCAAAGTGCTCCAAAATTGCAACTACCTTCCAAATCTAGCAACCAATCTTTAGCTTCAAACCCTCATAGATCTGGCCTCATGTGTCTGATTTGGATGAAACAAAAGGCAAAAATAACTTTCACGAACACCCTAAACTCAATGGTGAGCTAAAATTTACACCAACAAGTTCCAATTTGAACCTACAATACAAAGCCACAAAGAGGAACCCTCCCAAAATCTGGTATTTCTATCAAGTTTTTTTTATTCTCCAGATCATCATATGATGCAAGACTACCAAGATCTTTTAAAAAAAGACTATCTAATGGCACTCAACCTGCTCTAATACCATGTAAGATTTGATATAAATAACTCTACCATGCAATATTTGGTTGAAGATTATAGCCACCCAAGATATAGAATCTTCATAAAAGCACAAGAGAGATCAATATGCAATGCTCAAGATTGCAATGGAATTGATTATCCAATAGTTGTACGAAAATATTACAATGAGACCACTTGGTTATATAGAAAAGGTGAGACGCAAGATTAAACAGGATTATAGCAATTGTCTTAATCCTATGACATGTGACAACTTATCACAACTACCTAGGACACATGTGTTATAAAGTCAAATTATAAGATCTAAGATCTAATGACAACTAACACCTTCTAGAAAGATTCCTTCATAGAACCTAAGTAAACTTAACATGTAAATAATTCCCCTAAGTCCCCTAGTAATGACTTAACTAGGTACAAGACTTTATTTACACCAACACTCATGACTTGGAGATTGGATTTATTTCTTTGTTAAAATAATCATTGTTAGAGATTAATATTTGGATTGGGCTCAATTAATATGTAATCAACTGCATTCAATGATTATTCAATTTCCTCTCAACAAGTTCTTTTACATGTCCTATTTATTTTATGTTATTTTCAATACCAAACCATGGCCAGGTATGAGACCCTTCGAAGTGCATGATAAAGATGTAAAAATTTATTATTATTATGATAAGTTACAGGTAGAGAAGATTTACAAACATTTTAGGTGAATAAATGATGCTTTTACCGTGAGAATGGTCAAAGAAATCCAAGCTAATATAGGCCTAAGGATCTCTCTTGAAGCTATACAATTGATTGAAACTTATGGTAGTTATTTTATCCAATTTAAGAGGTTCTCTTACATCAGAGTTGGAGGCTTCGATGGAATTCCATACAAGTTGTCTGAGTATGTTGAAGACAAGTTTGTCTTGATTGAAGTATGTAGGAAATTTGTAGAGTCGGTTAATAAGACGTGTCAAGAAAGGAAGAAGGTAGGTATTTGGTTCCCCATTGGAAACAAGCACTATTCCTACAATTCTATGTTTGATTCCCTTAACATTGAAAGACCATTAGTGAAATACACAATGCAATTTTATGAAAGAAGATTCCCCTTTGATAGAAAAACCTTTGTTAAAGATAATCTACAGTTGGGTCCTAGTTTAGATCATATTCTAGATCTTGAAGACTATTGTGTAGATTATGTAGATGAATATGAGGTGCATAGAAGAAATTGGATGAGGTTGACTTTGAGATAAATAGTAATGTTCAAATTGAATTGGGATATCCAAGGTCTGGAGGATGATGAGTTAGATTTGTTAGATCCAATTTTCATTAGTCATGTTTAAACTCAACCTATTGTGTCTATGGATTGGAGTATTAAAGAATTAGAAACCATTGAATCCAAAAATGATAATGGTATTGAGAAGGACTCAAGAATGGGTGGCAAAGAAGAATGCAAAGAAATAAATCTCTCCTCCAAGGTCACAAAATACTCGACTTCAAGGTGAGACTAGCCAAGTGCTCTCATCATTAGGTATGCAATCATCACCTGCTCAACAAATGGCATCAAGAGAATAGGGTTTTGGTGATGATGTGCCTCTGTAAAAAGGGTTACCAAAGAGAAATTGTGGAGAAGATACCCCTAATCCAACACAAAATGACAAGGAGAAGAAAGTAGTTGAATAAGAAGAGACAGTTAATGTGTCTACTACCCCTTCTCAGGCAAGTGTTCCCACTTCCCCTAGTTCTTCTCCTCCTAGATAAATACAAAATTTCCCTAGGGTTGTTCCTACTCCACCTTCCTCTCCTAAAGTGGGAGATTTTGATACTCCTCCCCTTAGGAGGATTTTGCAATTTACTTCTAGTTCCAAAATTGTTGTGACACTTTCCTCTACCTCATGGTTGGAACAAACTTTACCAAAGAAAAGGAAAATAGTTCAAGTAAATCTTTCAGATAAATATTTTTTTGGTCATCTCATCCAAAGAACCCCTAAGTCTAAGAAGATGAAAACCACATCAATATTTTTGGAGAATTCTAATACTGGAAATATGTATGTGGAAGTGGTGCATCCCTCAATATAGAAGAAAGAAGGTCAAGCTATTGTTAGTGATTATAATATCACTAGATTAAATCCAAGACCTTCTACTAAGGATGGTTATATACATAATTTCTAGGTGACAATATCTAGGTTTGCAGAGAGAATAGCCAAAGATAAGTAGAGCAAAGATTAATTGAAAAAGTAGATAAAATCCCTTACTGATTGTTTGAAATCTATGTTATGTTGAAGTGATCAACCCAAGATCTTCAATCTGCAATGCCAAATAACCTCCACAAGAGATAGAGAGAAGCAACAATGGAAGATTTTATTCCACCAAACAAGGATTGAAATATGATACAATATGATCAATGCAATACAATACAATACAAAATATGCTAGAGATTCCTTGCTTATAAAGGAAAGGATGAGAGATAGGATAAGACAAGATCATGACAAGTGTTTTAATCCTATCACATGATACAACTAACTCATAACTACCTAGGAAAGTGTAAATTCTAGATAAGACAACTAAGACTTCTATAAGATACAACTAATATCCTACATAAACTTAACATGTGAATTAAGTCCCCTAAGTCCCTAGTAAAGGAATAAACTAGGTACAAGACTTATTCACACCAACACCCCCCCTTAAGTGCAACTTAGGGAGGAACAAACCAATGTAGAATGCAAAATATGGGTCATGGAAACTAGGCTTGATGAGGTACCCATGTACAAAACAAAAAACTCTCATAAGCGGAGAAAAGGAGAAAAACCCTGTGGGAGAAAAATCCTCTCCAAAAGAGAGAAAAAGCAACAAAGAAAACTGAAAATTGAAGGAAGGAGGAATCCTCAAGACCCCCCAAGGAAAACTTCCTTCACCCCAAGCATTGATCGCAACTGAAGATAATGAGGCGATTCCAAAGGTTTAGTGAAGATGTCTGCAACCTGTTGATCTGTAGGCAAATACTCCAAGTTGAGAACGCCATCCTGGATGAGTTGCCTGATGAAGTGCATGCAGATCTCAATATGCTTAGTATGTTGATGCTCCACTGGGTTGCAAGAGATATGAATGGAACTCATAGTGTCTTACCAAAGAGTAGTGGGATGAGTGGAAGGGAATCCAAACTCATTCATCAACTATCGAAGCCACAAAACCTCTTGACTAGCCAACACTGCACCTTGATACTCAGCCTCTGTTGATGATAATGCAATAGCAGTCTGCTTCTTGCATGACCATGCAATCAGACCAGAACCAAGGAAAAAGACAAATCCAAAAGTAGACTTCTAATCATTGACATCACCAACCCAATCTGAGTCAGTGAAGCCCACTATCTGAGATGCACCTGATGTGTAGTGAATGCTAAAATGAGTAGTGCCCTGAATGTATCTCAAGATATGTTTGGCAACCTTCCAATGACTCTCATGAGGCTCCTATGAGAAGCGAGAGACAAGTCCAACTATAAAGGAAATATCAAAACGACTGTGTCAAGTATAAAAGACTGCCAACCAACTGTCAATACAAGGTAGGATCAACTATAGGAGTAGTGCAACTAGTAGATAGTACAACACCTGACTAGAAGTCTGATGAACCTAAAGACCAAGGAAGTAATGCAAAAGACTGAGGTCGGTCATATCAAAACGCTCCATCAATGCTCGCTACGTACTCTGAATCATGGAAGTAGAACTCCCAGTGAGAATCAAGTCATCCACGTAGAGCACAAGTATGAGTAGATCCTCTCCATGTCTCTAAGTATAAACTGTGGGATCGAAATGATAGTGAGAGTAGCCTGAAGCAAGAAAGAAACTATCCATCTTATCATACCAAGCCTGAGGGGCCTGTTTGAGACCATACAATGAACGTCGAAGCCTGCAAACAAGTGAAGGGTCTTGCACGAAACCTAGTGGCTTGTCCATATAGATATCCTCATGAAGATCCCCATGCAAGAAGGAACTCTTCACATCCATCTAATACACTGACCATCCTTCAGATGCAGCTATAGCAATGACAAGGTGAATAGAATCCATCTTGGAAACAAGAGCAAAGGTTTTAGAATAGTCAATTCCTTCAACCTGAGAGAACCCCTTTACAACAAGATGAGACTTGTACTTGTCAATGGAACCATCTGCTGCATACTTGGTATGATACACCCACTTGCACTGAACCAAATTTCTTCCCTTAGGAAGAGGTACAAGATCCCAAGTATGATCCTTCATCAAAGAAGAATACTCATCATCCATAGCATTATCCCACTCCGGAATTCCTAAAGCATCTAAAAACTTTTGAGGATCATCTGAAATTGCATGACTCAAAAGATTGATTCCTGAAGTCTAATAACGAGTGCGGCGAGTGTCTGTTGGATCACCAACAAGAGGACTAGCCTCCTCAAGAGTAACTTGAGCCCATTGTCGCCTAGTAGGTGAATGAGGAGGAGGTGCATCAAGACCATCAGCAAAATCTTCAAGTAGCAAAGCATCATCAACTAAAGAAGACTGAGTAGGATGTGATGAAGAAGAAGTCGAGGGAGGATCTGACTGGGTGAAGGTCTCAGCAAACTAAACATATCGGAAATGAACCTCTCATGTGTCAGGATCAAATAATTTGTATCCCTTCACATCCTCACAATAGCCAACAAAGATGTTTAGTTGACTCTTCTTCTCCATGGATTTACGCCGACCATTCGAAATGAATGCCCAAGCCTCACTACCAAATACTCTGGAGAAGGATACATTAGGCTTGCGATGAGACCAAGCCTCCTCAGGGGTCATATTTTGTACTACCTTGTGGGGCATATGGTTCTGAATATAGTTGGCACAATTGGCAGCTTCGGCCCAAAATGCAGGAGCCATGGACCTAGACTAAATCATACAATTGGCCATCTCCTTGAGAGTCATATTCTTTCTCTTTGCCACACCATTCTGCTGAGGAGAATAAGGAACTGTGTGCTGATGAAGAATACCATGCTCACTACAAAAATCCTAAAATGAACGATTGACATACTCCCCCCATTATCTATGTGTATCTGTCGAAGAGAAAAACCTAACTACTTCTCCACAAATTTTTTGAATATTTTGAAGTTGGTGAGGACATCACTCTTGAGCTTCAAAAAATAGACCCATGTCCAGCAGGAAAAATCATCAATGAATGTGAGCACATACTTAGCCCCTGAAAAAGGAGTTGGGAATGACATAAGATCACTATGGACCAACTCAAGGGGTGTGGTTGCACGTCTAGCTTGACCCTTAGGAAAAGGATCTTGATGTTGCTTTCCAAGAACACAACCTTCACAAACACCATCTGTGCAAGTGATCTTTGGAAGACCAACCACTAAGTTATGTGCTTGCATCTGTTGAAGATATTTGTAGTTCAAGTTCCCAAATCTCTCATGCCAAAGCTTGCTCATTGAATCAACATGAGCAACAAAACATGAACCCAATGAAGACTCAAATCCATCAAATTAATACAAATGGTTCTCATGATCAACTGTCCCTATAGCAACAACCTTCTCAGGATCCTACAACTTCCTAATAGTCACATTTTGTGGAGTAAACTCAATTGACTTCCCATCTCCAGAATGGAAAATTTGATATATGGAAAGTAGATTCGTTGAAATATCAAGAACAAGAAGAACATCCTCAATGCACCCATCTAGCATCTGAACGGAGCCTATCCCCTAAACTGGAATCTATGAAGAGTTCCCAACTACAATCTAAGAAGTAGAAGTATGAACAATGGAATCAAGAAGATCATGTGAATTGGTCATGTGATTTGAAGCACTTGAATCAAGAATCCAATTGTCTAAAGATGAATGAATGGCTCGTGCTGAAAGAGCTTGACCTTTTCCCATGAAAGAAGGATTAGCCATTGAAATTTTGTGCTTCTTCATAGCTTCCTCCAAGGCTTCCAATCTCTTAAAACAACGAGTTGCATCATGCCCAGTTTTACCACAAAATGAACAAGGATCTCCTTTCTTTTTCTTGGACTTGGAAGAATCTCCAAAGGTAGAAGAAGAAGGAGATGAAGTGGACTTCTGATTGTTCTTCGACTTCGATTTGGAGGGATTCTCACTACCTGAAGATGATTCTTCTTTGGGCTTCTTCTTATTCTTTCCTTTACCCTTGGATGATTGAGCCATTAGAGCATGATTCTTAGAACTAGGAAGTGCATCCAACTGAATCAACTTGGCCTCCTCCCTAGTAAGATGCTCACAAAACAACTCAAATGTAGGCATTTTATAATCTTTCCCCATGGAATCCATAGTTGAATAGAAAGTAGAAGGAAACACTTGATAAGGGCCCTTTAACTTAGACAAAATCAAGAAGATACATTCATCACTAGATACATCATGTCCACATCCTTTCAACTATGACAAAATCATCTTGAATTATGAAAGGAAATCCTGAATTGAAGGAAATGCATCTAGATAGAGTGATTGTAGATCTGCTTGAAGTTGCAAGGCTCTGAAATGATTTGTTTTACCATACAATTCTTCAAGTTTATCCCAAACATTCTTAGGTGTTTTACACTCTGAAATATGAAACAATAAGTTATCAGATACATGTAAGCCAATAAGCCCTTTTGCTTCATCCATTTTACATCTATGGACAAATTTTTCATAATCCCTTGTAAATTTAGGTTGTTCTGCATCTAACATTGGCCATAGACCCTTAGATTGTAACAATTGAGTGGAGTGAGTGGCTCAATTTTCCTTAGATCCTCCATGAACACTAAAAGAAAGAAGACAATGTGGCATTTAAATTGTGCCTTTCACCCCCCCAAAATGTATTAAAACTAATTTTGCAACCCCCCAGCAAATTACAATGAAGAAATTTTGCAATTTGTACAAGTGACAAGCTCAAATCAACCATTTATAACACACAGTGATTTTTACAATTTTCAGAAAAAAGAGCTTGCCAAAACTGAAAAAGAAGGTTACAAACAAATTCCTTGCAATTTTCTGAGCAATTTCAAAAATAAGTTTGCTAAATTTCAACCTCGTTTGCAAAAGTTGTGCCAATGACAAGCAATAAATGCAATTGTACCTTCAAGCTGAAAAAATTGGCATAAAATGTAAAAATCTAGAAAAATCACCTACACCACTATGAATTTCATCGAACCAGCTTTCTGACAATATCTCATTTTCACAAATCTGACACTGTGGCGAAAAGTTATGCAAAATTGAAAAAAACACCTGTTTTAGGAACCTTTAACGCTAAATAGGCGCAAAAACTTAGCCCCCAGGGCTAGCAACTGGTTATCCACATGACCAGGTCCTATTGGGAGGCAAAAAATTAGAGGTTTGGAGAAAACCACTAGCGGCTTGCTATCTCCTGCTCACATGCGCAGTGGTCTTCTCTTGGCAGTTCATGCTACCCGCCCACCTGGTTATCAAGACCCATGGCTGTCGACGGTCTCTAAAGGCCATGGTGGTTAAGAAAACCCCGGCGGCTTAGTAACCCCACACCTGCTGCTGGCAGCAAAAGCAAATGTCGCTTAGCAGCTTAAAACTGCAAACCTCGCCGCTACCTGGTGGGGTATGACGAACGTCGGTGAAAGGGGTCAGTTGCTAGGAGCTCAAGCCGACCAAAGAAGCCAACGGGGATTTGGAATGGCCAGCGAGAGGATGTGGAGCGGGCCCTGACGGTGAGTTGAGTTGGAAAGTGGGCCAACAAGGGTACTTCGTACCCTATTAATATCTCTAGAGAAAAATCTTTTGATGGTCCGCAGAAATTCACCCCCGGACTTTTCAAAAACAACAATAATATATATATATATATATTTTGAATTTTTTTAATAAAAAAATCAAAAAACAACCCAATAGAAAATAATAAAGCAGGAATTAAATTTTTTATTCTGACGACGTCGTACTTGCAACCTAGAGGGTTGTACGGCCCTTCGGGTAAAAACAATTTGCCCCAGAAACATTTTTTACGGAATATAGGCAAATTATATATCAAAAAACTCAAAAACGGCCACCCGAACGCAATGGCTGGGTTATTTTTTGCCAAAAATGCTCCTGTAAAAAAAATTTCACCAAATCTAAGCTCCAAACCCTTCTTTTCCAAGGTTGCAAATGGTGATGAAATTGAGTGAAACAAAAGCCAAATTTGACTTTCTCGAGCCTCCTGGACACAATGGGACTACCTAAAATACTACCACTATAGCCAAAAGTGTTGCAATCACTAGATCTCACCAAAAGTGCATGCATGCAATATAGGATACAAGAAACTCAAATCACAATAGAAAACTTGATGGAAACTTTTTAATAAGGAAATGGAAGGGGCTTGCCAGATTCAAAGCTCTGATACCATGTTGAAGTGATCAACCCAAGATCTTCAATTTGCAATGCCAAATAACCTCCACAAGAGATAGAGAGAAACAACAATGGAAGATGTTATTCCACCAAACAAGGATTGCAATATGATACAATATGATCAATGCAATACAATACAATACAATACAACACAATGCAAAATATGCTAAAGATGCCTTGCTTATAAAGGCAAGGATGAGAGATAGGATAAGACAAGATCATGACAAGTGTCTTAATCCTATCACATTAGATAACTAACTCATAACTAACTAGGAAAGTGTAAAGTCTAGATAAGACAACTAAGACTTATAGAAGATACAACTAATATCCTAAGTAAATTTAACATGTGAATTAAGTCCCCTAAGTCCCTCGTAAAGGAATAAACTAGGTACAAGACTTATTCACACCAACATGTTAGACATATCTTCACAACCTATCAGTCAAATTGAGACTGCATTTGATTAGAAATCCTTTGTGGGAAGGGTAGTCATATATAAAATGAAAAATTATAGGGCTTATGGAAAATCTACAAAGGAATTGGCTATTGATATTCTAACCAAAGGAAATAAATTTATTACTAATATAAAAAAAGGTATATAAAGATATTGATGTTATGAAGGCTGAAATTGAGAAGGATGTTGCCTCAACTAAATATGAAAAGGAAATTTGGACAAAGCCTGAAGGTGACTTCAAAGGAATGATGGAACTAAGCCCAGATAGGTTGGTCAGTGAAAATATCTTGCCAAGTATTATAGATAATAGGTGCATCATGTGGAAGAGGAGTATAGAATGAAAGCTCTTCATTGTGAAATAGAATATATTGGAGCAAGGAAAAGTGTTGAGAAAATGCAACACAATAAGGAGCAAAATACTAAAAATTATCTTTGGTATCAACCTCCACCTTAGAAAAGAGGGAAGCTCAGATGATAAAGATGAGGAAACATTGAAGGGAAGCCTCAAAGGGATGATTGACAGCCTCTACAACAAGCAATAGTTCATTGTAGAGAGCTTGAGGAAGCTCAATGGTATCGATTTGGATTTATTTTAGTTTAGTGGTATTGTCACTAATTACACAGGAAATCTCAAAGTGTCTAAAGCAAATAAAGCTCTTTGGAAACCAAGGGCTAAGAATTTTATTATTCCTCAACATGAAGATATGCCACCCATTGTGAAATCTTACTATCTATATCAATTCAGGAGTGCCACATCTACCACCCAGTCATTTGAAGGAGTTACCGGCAAAGTTCCACCTCAACAATGATTTTATTTTCTTTATTTATTTCTTGTGAAGTTCATGTTATAAGTTAAAAATACTTTCTTGATCTTGGGAAATTATTTTAAAGAAGCAATTATATTCGCTTGATATATGTGTAATGGAATAGAATAAAATAATCTCTTAAAAATGATCATAATTTTGGAATAGCATTTTCACATAACTAAATTTTATTAAAAATATTGAGAGAAATGTACCTCACAAAAATTTAGAGAGTAATTATTTCATATAGAGGTTGTTAACTCAATAATTGGTAATTGATTGCATATCATCTAGGCAAAAGAGTAGATTTTATATCATAAATTAAAAGGTGCAAATTTGTTTACCAACATATACTAAGAATTCAAGGAACAATTTATGTTATAATGGGATCACTATCATAATATGCTCACTAATGAAATCACAAGAAGAAATCCAAGAACCAGTTGTAACTAAATTGCTAACTATATAGTTTAATATAATATTCATGTGTATGTCTAAATAATATGTATAAATAAGTTTCAAATCTCTAACTTGATGAAAAGGGTGTAAATTTAAATGTGTATGTTGATTGGTAGTAATATCTCAAAGTTGAAGCCTAATGAGGTGGTTGGTGCATTACTCTTAGAGGAGATGAGGAGTAAAAATTAAAATTAAAAAGATGATTTGACCATCAAAACTTATATTTAAAATGATAAGGACAAGTAATATAAATCTAATGGGAGATCTAACTCTCCTAGAAAATCCAAGGTGAAGTGTTGGAGTTTGAATAAAATACTAGTCATATATAAGAAGTATTGTAAGAAGAAGATCATGAAGAAAATTAATTATTATTGAGATCACATTCCTACCCATTTATATCTTTAAAAAAATTAAGGTTAGCAAGGATAAGTGTAATACAAAATATAATAGTGGGTTGTACATGATAAAGTGGTAATGTGGAACACAATATATTAGATAAATAAGTGCATGCATCAAAATGATAATTAGGGCTCATGTGATCACAATATTAAACATGATGGAGTGGAAAAACTCAAAGGAAGCAAGGTATGTGGAAATGCTTCCTAATACTGATCTAATAGGAGAGATGTACAATTTTTAATTTCTTTTACAGTTACTACGAGAGATACACAATAGGAATATTATCAAAATAATAACACATGCAAGTATAATAATCTTACAACACAAGATATATGTGGGGAAAACCCGTTTGAGAGAAAAAAAAACCAAGACTCCAAAACTTGCACAATGTATTATCTAATCAAATGATTACAACACACTTGCAATGCAAGTTCTTCCAAGAGTATACAAATGTTGATCTCTGGAGCCATTCTGATAGCATAACAATTTACCTACAAATACAACTTACAAAACCCACTCCAAAACATCCAATATATAGAGAATACAAGTATGAAGGTAGCTTCTAGAGCAAGCTACAAGAGATGTGCGTCCAAATCCACTTGGCACATTTTTCCACCACCTCCAAGCATTCAAATGACATGTACAATATTATTTGACTCCTCATTCATACCTCCAAACTTGGGCACCCTATTTTTACTCAAAATAGGTATAACATAAGCTCTTACACACCTTACAGTTGTCATAGAATCTGACATATATGACAACACTTGTAGTTGTAAGATAATCCATCATAACCAACTAATAATAAATGATTCTCTTACAAATTTTCATAGTCAAACTTGGGAACCTAGATTCCCCAAGCAAATATTCCTTCCAATACTAGTCCAACCTAACATAGAATCAAACTCTTATGCATCATAAGATCATCATAGGAATTTGTCATAAGATCATCACAGGAATCCATCATAAGATCATCATAGATTCCCTCAAAGATTCAAAAACATTTAAGATAAGATAAATAAAATATAAGATAATTATATTTTTTATCTTATCTTAATTTTGATTGTGTTCTGAATTTGATAATTATCTTATTTATCTTATCTTATTTGTGATTGTGTTCTAATTTTGTAGTTTAATTATTGCATTAATTAATATATTTATTTCATTGTTTATTCTCATTAGTTATTTTTTGGGTGCATTAACTTGCTCTTAAGTTTTCTCTTAATTTATTAATTAACGTGCTTTCCTACATTTCTGTTTTTTGTTTCTTATGGATACAAATTGATTTACTTTCTTTGATTTACATTTTTCCTTTGTAATTTTTTCTCTTTTTTATCCTTTCAACTTGTCTCTCTCTCTCTCCTCGTACTTTGTGTCTTCTTTCCTCCTTTTCCCCCTTCTTTTAAGCAAATTTTGAGTCTGCAATGGAACATTATTCATCTCCTCATGCTCTCTTTACATCCTGATGATGGATCACGGAGTGTGATCCGAAACGTTGATGCAAAAACTAGAACACAATCAAAAACCAGAAACAGAAAAAATAAGCATTATGGATTGTGGAAATCTCATAGCATTAATTCAAAAACATGTCAAAAGAATATCTTCCCAAAGTGGTACACCTGCATTACTTTTTGGGGACCACAACATCCATGTCACGTTCCATGTCACCTTCCAACATGTCGATAACTCGCCATGCCAAATCATATTAGATGAAAAATTAATATGAGAAATAAATTACAACATAAGCATAATAAAATTAATAACTTAATTCTAGGAAATTGCAAAGGTTGAGACACCTTAATTCCAAACAATAAACAACACAAACAAAGCACTCACTAATAAATAAACATGATATTTGTATTAAAGAAAAAGTAGTGGCAAAAGAAGACCACTATGTGAAAAACATCTTAGAGAAACCATTCAGATCATGTAACATGCTAATAATAATAATGATAGAGGGTCGATGATAAAATACTCATGAAGTTTTTTAATTCATAACTTTAAACTTAATAATAATCATAAGACAAATATTTATAAATTAAAATGAGAATAAAAAATGTTCATAGGAATATTTTTATAATAGTAATGAGGTAGACTATTGTGGCCCTCACCCGTAAACAAATATTTAAGAATCTATTACTATAACCTAAATTTCAAGAAAATAGCTTACAATCCCAAGATCAAATAAAACAAATCAAACTCTACCTAATTTACTAATATAAACCAAAACAAGTTAAATTATACTAAGGAAAACAACTAGTGAGAACCAAGAAATCAAGGGGAAAAGCACTCTTGACCAAAAGCCATATAAAGATCTAAATAATGCAAAAACATGTGACACTAGACAAGGAGAAGAACTTAAGAAATAAAAGATATTATTCCCTCATGGGAAAGGAGTTTTTCCATTTTCAATTTGGGCTAAAGTTGGTAGTTTCTAAAATTTCTCATTGTAAGATCTATGCATCCATGCCATGGCATTTGTGCTTCTTCAGTTCCTCTCAAGAGGATACCACTTTCTTCAAAACCCCTAGTCCTTCAAAATTTAAAAAGGGGGCAAGATCGTGTATCCCTATAAATTCCCCATCTATCTATTGAAATTTATTCTCACTAAATGGGCCCAAATCATCCTTATTTTTTTCCCACCCTCTCTAGCATCATGCTTTACAATCCCAATAACCAAAGAAATACCTACACTTTTCTCTATTCAGCATAAAGTAACAATGATTCCTCCAAATAAAATCCTCATAAAATTAGCCAACTTTCTAGACCATTTTTTTAGTATAAACTAAAGAGGTTTTAAAATGAATAGGAGATCAATAATAATAAAATTGTGTCCCAACTTATTATATTAGAAGCATCTAAAAAATATCTTGAAAGTTCGCAAATTGAGACTATAGACACCTAAAATTGAAAACATCCTAATCACACATATATAACATTACCACTTTTGACACTGTCAACATCAAGCCTATCCTACATACCCATCTAATCATTCTTCTAAAATTAATTGAATAAATTAATTTTATTTATTTAACTAATTTAACCACCCCATCCTACTTATCTATCTAGTTATTCCTCAAGTGTTAGTTGAATAAATTACTTTTATCTATTTAATTAATTTATCCCTTTCTCCTAATTTCCCACTTTAATTCAATGTCACATTCCTAGATAATTAAATAAGTGCATAGATATTTATTTACTTTCCTTAAAATATCCATCATAATTTTTTGAATAAACTAATCAAATTTATTTTAACTAATTAATTATTTACACATTCATCCACCAAATCTTGATTAAAATTATAAAAAAAAAACCTTTCACAAGGTTCTAAATGTACATGTCTTAAAAAAAGGACTCCTTTCAATTACCACTCTCTATCTTCCCTTCATCCCTGTTCTAATCATGTACACCAATCACATGATGTCAATTATCATATTCTTATTCTCTCTTGCATGAGAATTGTTGAATGAACAAGACAATTGAGAAGGGGGTGAATCAGTTGTATCTTATCAAAACATCAAATCCCTCATTAACATTCAGATCACAAACATTCATTAAACCCTTAATCTGTTATAATGTTTAAACATGAAATGTTGATAACTGAAACTAAAACAACAATATCATACAAATGAGAACACCAAATTATGTGGAAAACCCAAGAAGGGAAAAACAACAGTGAGGATTAGCTCACAATATAAGTAATTACAAAACCAATGCAAAAGGCTCACTGCCAAAATAGGACACATTGTCCAAAAAGACTCACAGCTAAGGCTCACTGTAAGAGTACAAAAATAAGATAGAGATGAAATGTTACAGAGAGAACATGATCTCAATGCAACATAAAATCCATCACAATAGCTCCAACACCTTCGTAGTTTGTTTGAATGATTGTAGACACCTTCTGCTCACTACATCCAGTAGTCCAACACTTGAAAGTTCACACTGCTCTACTCAATTTCACATCACTTGCATCACATACTTCGCACACACATATGTCTTACATCTATCTTAATCTCCAACAATTCAACTCATACTTATACCATTTTCAACCTTGAAACCCTTTCCAAGGTTGGCAATGCACCTCAAACGTGCAAATTCAAATTAGTTCAACGCAAAAATATTCTTGTGGTGGATAGGAATGAGGGTGGACAACACAAATCCTTAATTAGGACCCAAATCTATCCTAAAACGCCTAAACACTTCCATAAACTTTGAAGATGCTTCACATGTAGTGTAACACTAGGTGAATCGTTACTTATGCTAACACCATTAAAATTTTAAGTACACGCTTCCTTTGATCAATCCATAACTTTTGGAAAAAAAACTTCACCTAAACACAATCCAAGAACATCCTAAAAACTAACAAAATCCTTCACAACAAATTTCACCTGAAGAATGTACAAACCCAGTACATCCTGACAACACTGCCACACATTATAACTTCAAAAGACCATCTTCTTGAACACCAAACCATGAATCCTCTTGACATAGGCAAGATACCAACACCATCAACTCTCACTCAGAACCACAATTTCATCTGTCCTAACACACCTCAACACGCTTCTATAAACTTTGAAGACGCTTCACATGTAGTGTAACACCAAGTCAGTCATTACCTGTACAAACACCATTAAAATTTTAAGTACACGCTTCCTTTGATCAATCCATAAATTTTGGACAACAAAATTCACCTGAACACAATCCAAGAACATCCTAAAAACTAAACAACTCCTTCACAACAAATTTCACCTAAAGAATGTACAAACCCAATACATCCTAACAACACTACCACACACTGTAACTTCGAAAGACCATCTTATGGAACACCAAACCATGAATCCTCTTGACATAGGCAAGAGACCAACACCATCAAATCTCACTCAGAACCACAAGTCCTAAAACACAGAATGCAGAGAAACACAAAGCCAAGACATTTCTCCCAGATACCTTTGTAATGCACAGTTCACACACTGGTGAACATAACTTCTTATGTACAATGATCCATCACCACAAATTCTGAATATAGAATCTTTGAACACATGTAACCAACATATCTAAATCACACAAGAAGATCTTCAACCTAGAAGAAATGTGGATCAAAACCAAGAAACAATACTGCAACAATCTCTCTCAACCACTACACAATTGACACCAATGACAACACCTTCATACTTGCAACAATCTCCCCCTTTGTTATTGATGGAAACACAAGATGTGAAAAAAAATCAAAGACAACTCTCCTTTATTTTTTTTATTGATTAGACAACTTACACAGCATTTGTCTCTCCCCCTTTCAAATTATTCTTTTTCACATGCTTCACTCTCCCTTTGAAAATAATTATTAGACAACATACACAACTTTATCCCCCTGATACCTTGTACTTTTTCACATGATTCTCCCCCCCCCCTTTGACATCAATGCTAAAGGATAAAATGTTTTACATTGTTCTCCCCCTTTGACATTGAACCAAGATACTTGTTATTGATCTGAATACTCCCCCTTAGGAGAACACACCAACCTATGCCAAATTAGCAACCTCTACGTAATGACAACACTCATTCCATACTACAACTATACCACTACCTACTTCCCATGAGAGGTATCCACCAACATCATTCCAAAATATATGATAGCTCATGAGATCCACTAGACTGATGCATCTCCTTATGCATCTAGTTCAAAGAAGGAGGGGCAATGACCCCCAACTTCTCTCAAAGATACTCAAAAGTATCCTTAGGAAGAGCCTTAGTGAATATGGCAGCAATCTAATCCTTTGTAGGAACATATTTAAGCTTCACTTCATTCTCCACAACCTTCTCTCTTAGAAAGTGATAACTAATTGAAATATGTTTTGTCCTTGAATGCATCATTGGGTTCTTTGAAATGTTTATTGCACTTGTATTGTCACAAAAGATATAAATAGGCTCATCATACACCATGTTGATATCCTTTAATATTTTTCTCATCCACAATACTTGTGTGAAGCAAGATGTTGCTGCAATATACTTAGTCTCTATAGTAGATAAAGAAACAGAATCTTGTTTCTTACTTAGCCATGACACCAATCTACATCCAAGAAAGAATGCACCACCACTTGTACTTTTTCTATCATCCACACAACCAGCCCAATTTGCATTTGTGTAAGCACTCAATGTGAAATTAGTATCCTTTGGATACCATAAGCCATGATTCGGAGTGCCCTAAATAGGTATCTTGTTACCAAAATTTCACCTACAGCTCAATTTGGTAGAGCTAAAGAATTTGTTACATCTAAGGTGAAAGGTACTTCAATAAATTTCAGCTAATCCTAATCATTTGCATTTGAATTTTCAAGTGGAATTCAATTTTTTATTATCCAATGATTTACAACAGAAAGAGATTATACAAATTGCATGATACTATTGTATTTCATTCATTTTGAAAATGAAAATATATACAATATTGTTGTTTCATTCATTGAGATCAAAAGAATGTTTAAATATCCCACACAAGCCATGGAAAAAACTAAATTGAATTAATACAACAATGGATGCAAGCTATACATCTGAAGATTAATTAAAGTAAAACATATGATGATATTTCATGTCCCGAGCTCTAACAAAATATTTCAATCAACTGTAGGTATATCTAGAGATTGAGAACAAGAGGAGTTGAAGATAGAAGAATCAAGATGAAGATTGAAGGACCAACCTCTACATTATCCCTTAAGGCAACGACGGATATGATCTATTCTAATGTGTTTTTCCTTTAATTAATCTTCAAATGTATAGCTTGCATCCATTGTTGTATTAATTCAATTCAGTCATTCCCATGGCTTATGTGGGATATTTAAACATTCTTTTGATCCCAATGAATGAAATAGCAACATTGTATATATTTTCATTTTCAAAATATACTCTTCACTGCTGCAACATGTGACTCTCTAGGATCTTGAAACCTAGCCACAAGACAAATTGCATGCATGATATCCAATCTAGTAGCAGTTAGATATACCAGTCCACCAATCATAGATCTGTATTTTCTCTAGTCAACATTAGGGGATTTATCGTTCTTGCTCAATTTGCAGCCAGTAACCATAGGAATACATACCAGTTTGGATTCTTCCATTCCAAACTTCTTCAACATTTCCTTAACATATTTTGACTATGAAATGAATATTCCTTTATCTATTTGATTGATTTGTAGCCCAAGGAAGAAATTCATCTCCCTAAACATAGAAATCTCAAACTCTTTCTTCATTTCTTCTGCAAACTTCTTACACATAGCTTCATTTCCTCCAAAAATTATGTCATCAACATACACTACTACAATCAAAATTTGATCTTTCTCAACCTTAAATTAGATATTACTATTTGTGATGCCTTTATTGAATTGTTGTTGTATCAAATACTTATCCAACCTTGCATACCAAGATCTAGGAGCTTGCTTCAATCCATACAATGCCTTCTTCAATCTACAAACCATATTAGGTTTATCTAACAACTGAAATCCTTTTAGTTATTCCATGTATGCTTCCTCTTCCAACTCTCCATTCAAGAAAGTAAACTTCACATCCATCTAATAAACTTTGAAATCTTTATGTGCTGCAAAATCCAAAAACATCTAGATTGCTTCCATTCTAGCCACCAGAGAAAATGTCTCCTCAAATTCTATTCCTTCAACTTGTGCATATCCTTTACATACAAGCCTTACCTTTTTTCTTACCACTTCTCCATTCTCATTTAGTTTTTTTTGAATACCCACTTAGATCCAATTATGTTTTTTTTTGTTGGTCTTGGGACAAGTTCCCAAATCTGATTCTTCTCAATCTGTATAAGTTCTTCCATAGCTTTCATCCAATGTTCATCCTTACATGCCTCAATCACAATTTTAGGTTCAACTTTAGAAAGTAGACATAAAATTACTTCTTAAGCAGCTTTCCTTATTGTCAACACACCTTTGCTTTTGTCTCCAATGATTTGTTCTTCTTAATGATTTATCTTCACATACTTTGGGGTTCTAGGGGTCTTTTCTGGAGCTTCTTCCTCTTCATCATGTGCTTTCTATTCCTTAGCTTTTTCTTCTCCTTCTCTACAAGCAGGTTCATCTGATTCATATCCATCTATCACCATTGAATTTTGTAGATCTTTATCCACTTTGACACTTGCACTCTCAACAATCTTTCTCAATCTTTTATTGTAACATTCATAAGCTTTTCTTTTAGTAGAATATCCAAGGAAGATACCTTCATTAGATCTTACATCAAACTTTCCTAGGTTTTCTTCATCTCCTAATATAGCATTTGCTTCCAAACACTCTAAAGTACTTGAAAATAGGGATCCTTCTATACCACAACTCATAGGGAGTCTTTGTGTTGTTTTCTTTTTCTTGAACTTTATTAAGTATGTAAACAGCAGTATGAATTGCTTCTTTCCAATAGATTTATGGTAGATTAGCTTCTTTCATCATAGTCCTTGTAGCTTCTTGAACAAACCTATTTTTCCTTTCAACTACTCCATTTTACTGAGGAGTCCTAGGGGCAAACAAATGCCTCTTTATGCCATGATTCTCATAAAACATGTTAAATTCATTGGAGGTGAACTCTCCACCTCTATCAGACCTCAAACATTTGATCTTCAAATCCATTTCATTCTCAATCATAACTTTGAATGCTTTGAATCTATCTAGGGCTTCACATTTTTCTCTAAGAAAATTTACCCGTGTCATTCTAGAATAATCATCAATAAAAAGCATGAAATACCTATCACCTTGAATATTTCTCACTCTTGTAAGACCATAAAGGTTTGTATGCACCATTTCCAATAATCTGATAGAAGATTGTTCTTTACCCTTGAAACTTCTTGTTTGCTTTCCAATCTGAAACTCCTTGCAAACAACATTGATAGGCTTTGTAATCCTTGGAAAATCTCTCACTACTTGAACTGAACTGATTCTAACCAAGTTATCAAAATTGAGTAACACATCCTTCTATGCCATAACTAGCTTTCATTAATTTGAGTCATAAAAAAATGACAATCAACACCCTTGAGTTGATAAACATTTCCATTTGTCCTCTTTCCAACAGTAATCATAGTTTTGGACCCAATTCTAATCTCACATCCATCATCCTAAAACATAAGATTATATCTTTTGATACACATCTATCCAACACTCAAAAGATTATGCCTTAAACCCTTGACATAGTAAACATCATTAGTATTATGCTTGCCATAAAAATTGATTGAACCTATTCCATAAATCTTAGCACCTAAATCATCTCCAAATTTAACAAGTCCTCCATCATACTTTTCAATTTTGACAAACTTACTCTTATCTTCGGTCATATGATTTGAGCAGCCACTATCAATGATCCAATTGTTCTTATCCTGTCTAACATGAAAAGAAGATACCAATGTACATTTAGCCTTAACCTTTGTCTCCTTTTTCACCAGAGCACTTTCCTTCACACATCTTTCAAGGTTAGTAGAAATAAATTCATTTTTTAAAGCCAATAACTAGCATTCATTATCATCATAGTCTTCATAATCAAATTCATCATCAGAAATACTAGCATCTTCTCTAACATAATAGCTTTTCTTGATCATCTTACCTTTGTTTTCCTTATTCTTATTTTTCACACTTTTGTTTGGACATCTTGAAGCATAGTGACCTATTTGTCCACAACTAAAACATTTGAAAGGTAATTTACCTTTATACTTACTGGTACCCTTTTTCATCCTTCTTAAAAAGTAAGCTTCCACATCATCAAGATCATCTCCATCTAAATCTTCAACTTTTTCTAATTTTCTAGCCTTGAAGGCAGTCTCCACTTGTGCACCATTATTTGGACCAAACTTTCTCATTTCAAATGCAATCAGCGTGCCAAAAATCAATCTCTAGTGTAAGTATTGAAATTTGCAACTTCCTTAATAGCAGAAACTTTTTTACCATAAGAATCAGGAAGAGTTATGAGGATTTTCTTTACCACTTTTGGTTCTTTGAATTTTGTACCAAGACCTCTCATTGCACTGACAAGTTCATCAGCCCTCTACATGTAACTTGTAACTGTTTCATCTTCATACATTCATAAGTTCTCAAATTGTGTCTTCATATTTTGCATCTTATATTTTTTTACCTTGCCATCTCCTTCATAAATACTTTCTAGCTTATCCTAAACTTCTTTAGCAGTTTTCAAATCCATAATTTTCACTGATTCAAAATTTACAAGACTACTCAAAATAACAAACCTTGTTTTACCATTTGTTTCATAGGCCTTGATCTCATCACTTGTGCTTGGTCCATTTGCAAGTATGGTATATGCAATCTTCACTGCCTCTACAACATCAAATCCAAGGTAAACCATATAGCCTTCCATCTTAACCTTCCAGAATGCATAATTTGTACCATCAAATATAGGGATCTCCTTCTTGTTCGCCATCCTAGATCTACCTCAATCTATTAATATTTTCTCCAAGGAACCTTGCTCTAATACCAATTGTTGAATAAACAAGATAACTCAGAGGGGGGTGAATCAATTGTATCTTTTCAAAACATCAAATCCCTCATTAACATTCAAATCCACAAACATTCATTAAACCCTTAATCTGTTATAATGTTTAAACATGAAATGCAGATAAAAAAAACTAAAACAACATCATGCACATGAGAACACCATTTTTTTGTGGAAAACCTAAGAAGGGAAAAAACATGATGAGGATTAGCTCACAATATAAGTAATTTCAAAACTGATACAAAAGGCTCACTACCAGAATAGGACACATTGACCAGAAAGGTTCATGACCAAGGATCATTGTCAGAGTACAAAAAGATAGAGAAGAAATATTACACAAAGAACATGATCTCAATGCAACAAAAAATCCACCACAATAGCTCCAACACCTTCACAATCTTTTTGAATGGTTGTAGACATCTTCTGCTCACTACATCCAATAGTCCAACACTTGAAAGTTTGCACTGCTCTTCTTAATTTCACATCACTCGCATCACATAATTCACACACACATTTGTCTTACATCTATCTTAACATCCTTCAACTATTCAACTCATACTTATACTGTCCTCAACCTTGAAGCCCTTTCCAAGGTCGGCAATGCACCTCAAACGTGCAAATTCAAATTAGGTTGGCACCAAAACATTCCTGCAGTGGATAGGAATGAGGGTGGACCACACAAATCCTTAACTAGGACCCAAATTTGTGCTAACATGCCTCAACATGCTTCCACAAACTTCGAAGATGCTTCACATGTAGTGTAAACACTAGGTCGATCGTTACTCGTGCAAACACCATCAAAATTTTAAGTACATGCTTCCTTTGATCAATCCATAACTTCCAAACAACAAACTTCACCTAAACACAATCCAAGAACATCTTGAAAACTAACAAACTCCTTCACAACAAACTTCACCTGAAGAATGTACAAACCCAGTACATCTAGACAACACTGCCACACACTGTAACTTCAAAATACCTTCTTTTGGAACACCAAACCATGAATCCTCTTGAGATAGGCAAGAGACTAACACCATCAACTCTCACTTAGAACCAAAAGTCCCGAAACGCAACTACAGAGAAACACAAAGTAAAGACATTTCTCCCATATAGCTTTATAATGCATTGTTCACGCACTGGTGAACATAACTTCTTTTGTACAGTGATCCATCACCACAAATTCTGGATATAGCATCTTTGAACACCTGTAACCAACATATTTAAACCACGCAAGAATATCTTCAACCTAGAAGATGTGGAGCAAAACTAGAACACAATACTGCAACAATCTCTCTCAACCACTACATAGTTGACACAAATGACAACACAAACTTATTGACATCAATGATAACATCTTCATACTTGCAACAATCAATCTTAACCGTCCATCTAAAAGATCAAATATTTTCAATCTATAAATCCAACAAAAAATATAGCTTTTGCAACCCTAAATCCATTTACAAGAAATAAGATTAAATGCTAATGTTATGTTGCAAGATTGAGCACCACATTCAACAATCAACCATCATTTGGAGAAATCACCTAAGGTTATCAAAGTTTTTTAGTTGTAAGGGTTCATTATTTTTTTCATTTTCTTTTATTTATATCTAATATTAGGTGCATGCTAATGTGGGCTTGGATAGATTATTTTATATTCTTTTCTTGTTATTTTAGACCTGTAGTTTATGAAAGAGAATCCTTGGGGAAGAAGAACAATATTGTATCACCAAAATCCACTTAGTTTGTTTGTTTATAGTTTTAATTAACTAATCAAGTGTAGAAGAAGCCACTACATTTTGTTGCCTTTTACAATTAATTCACAATTTTGGTAAAACATTCTAGTGGAGTATTTGGAGATCATAGAGATTTTTTAGGAGAATTCAATTCATGTAATGACTTATTTGGGTTTATGAACCTATATTAAAGTAGCGAACCATCAAAGTTAAGTTATTATTGGCACCAAAAAAATTGAAGTTTGGGATAATTAAGAAAGACATGGGAAGACTTATTGAACTCAAGGGAGAAAGTATTGGACACTACACAAAAAAAAATATTTTTTTTGGTTTGATTCGATAAATTAGCTCTCACTAGTTGACTACATGTGGGTAGCTGTAAGAAGCTGGGTCCAAAAAAAGTTGAAGTGTTTTTCCTGATTTTCAAATTTTGTCACAATTGGACTAAAAATTTGAAGCACTTACACAGAATCTTTAAAATGTCCAATAGGATGAAATATAATATCTTGAGTCTAGTTTTCAAATATATAATTTATTCTAATACCTAGATGATACAAATTAATTTTTAATAGGCATGTATAAAAACTACTTTTTAAAAGTCATTTTTTTAGGACCATACCTTGCATGTGTATGGCCACCATAATTTGACCTAAATAAAATTATTTTTCTAATTCTTTTGGGGAATATTATATTGAATATTGATGAGGATATTTTTCATAGTGTCTTTCCAAATATTTTTTTGTTATTAATTTTTATTGGCCCTAATTGTTAGTTTTGAAAGCCCCTCGTGTACGGACACCATAATTTGAGTTAAACTAATAAAAAAAAATATATTTCCATTGTGTAAATAATTGTGTGTATATTGATGTCATATATTTTTTTAACAAGAAAATTAAAAAATTAGAAGATATAAAAAAATACGAAAAACTTGATATTTCAAATTTATGGACCAATTTTCTCAAAAATTAATTAAAAAATAGAAAAAAAATCAATCATATAAAAAAATTACATATTTGAAAACTAGACATCATTGTCCATGATGAGTTTTAATTTCATAAAATAATTGAAAAAAAAGGCATCAGCCATATTGCCAAAGTCAGTTTATCTCTTGATATTTTCATGACATTGTACTTGCAAGTCCAAAGCTAAGGGATGGGTTTCCAAGCTTAGAAAAAAGCAAATGCATGCATTTCAAATTTCAAATTTTATGAAATATGTATCTACTCTAAAATGTGTACCTATTTTAAAATATTATGTAATTAGAAATGGATTCCCATTTTAGAAATTCAAATTCAAGAGCTCAAGCCTAAACGAGTACCTATTTTTTATGAAATGGGTACCCATTTCTATTGGATTTTTTTGCAAGCTTGAAAATTTCCCTATATGTGGACCTAACCTCTTGCTCTTACCCATGACTTAGGGAGTATTGAACTTTATACCACCTTGTGGCTAACACAAATTATCAAGGGGGTTGTAGACTAGAATATATATTGGTTGTCATGATGATTTGAAATGATCAAGATAGATAGGAACTTTTCTTATCTAAAATTGGAGGTTTGAGTGTAAGTGTGAGAAGGATGGTTCAAGATGGAACTAGATGATTAAAGTATTATATATTTTTATTTTCATTGGGTTGTGGTCTATCTTATATGATATCATGATAGATTATAACTTATTTGAAAATATAATAATATGATGAGGAATCTTTTGAAGGCTAGGATTTTCCCTCTTTGAAGGTTTTCCTCAAATATATCTTGTGTCATTTTATTGTGAGTTTTTATTTTATGTATGATATTTTTTATTTTTTTTATTTAAATAAAAGTGGTAAACCCACTGTAAGGATTATATTGATATCAAAAGAAGTTTGTACATAGCTGGAGAATGAAGCAAAAATAGAATGCAAACATTCTAATTTACAAATTGAATCAATAACACTTTCAAAAGAACTAGCAAGACCAAAAGGACGAGAAAAAATGAACATACAGATCCTCTAAAGCATGTTTAATCAGAAAATAAACTGCATTAAATAAAAGAAGAGAACACCAATCAACGCCAAAAAAAAATAGCACATTTTGATAGATGCCAACGCCTATAAAGGAGGGACCAAAACACATCAGGAAAAGTACCACCATAATAAAATCAATGTCCAGTACCAATACATATGTATAAGCCTGTATCTGCCGACATGACATCTCACACCTCTTCAACCATCGTCTGTATGTGGAAAATCACATATGGGCCACCGAAGAAGAAATAAAGACAAGTCGGTCAAGCCCATGGTACAAACAATAAGCCAACACCCAAAAAGAGGTCCACATATACCAACAAAGTGACAATATGTGCAAATTCATCACTTGAGGATAGTAATGAACTCATATTCAAATCAATATCATATCACTAGAGGACATGATCGCCCAAATTTAACAGATCTTTTTTGCAATCCACAAGTGCAAAAGAACTTATGGGTCAGTGAAGAAAAGTCATATGTCCTTAGAAAAATTCCAAGGATGAAGTTCTCATGACAAGAAAGAAATGTTTGAATGTTATAATTTAGAATATGGTAGAGAATAATCAATCACCCTATTAGACAAAGCATCTGCCAACTCATTGGCTTCCCTATAACAATGTCTTACCTCAAACGAAGAAAACTTTTGAAGAAAAGATAGAATGTATCCCAATAGATAGTTGGGAATGCTAGTTAGTAGAGACCTTCTGTAATAAAGAATTAACCATTACCATTGAATCACCCTCAATAAATATATAGTCTATCTTATATTTTAAAGTCAATTCAAGCACAAGCAGCAATGCAAAAAATTCTTCCACATTATTTGAACCATCTACTAGTGACTTACATGCAACCCTCACAACATTACCTTCACAATCTCTTAATACCATACTTACACCATATTTTCCAAGATTTCCCCTAGAAGCACCATTAAAATTTAACTTCACCAAACCAAATGGAGGAGGCTTCCATTTGATAATTTTCCTATTTATATTAGGAACCGATACCTGAATAGAACCCTTTATAGAAGGGGATTTCAACAAGTTCTAATTCTTTTGAATGAGGACATCCCATGAAGAAAAATCCTTCAAACAATTTGAATTTTTTAATATATTTGACATACTTAACTCTGGCATGGAAACCTCAATCCTTTGAATTACTTACTTTACATCAGAAGCCTTTTTTCTAAAGATTTTATTATTTCTCTCTAACCAAAACTACTAGATTAGGATAAAGGGGCTTAATTCCCAGATACAAGCATATGTGGAACTTGTAAACAAGGAGGGCCAACTTTGAAACTATTTAAAAAGAGACCCCTATAAAGGCCTAGACCAGCCAAGCATATATAGTAACCAAGACCAACATTGATAAGAAAAATCACATAAAAGAAACAAATGAGCTAAACTTTCATAAGCCTTACCACACAAGACACAAGGAAACAAATGAGTAATACCCAACCTGTCCAATATCATAATAGCTAAAATTTAATCCTTCAGAGCTAACCATGAGAAACCTCCACTTTAGGAAAAACAATTGAACCCCAACACAAATTAAAGGGCCAAGAATCCTTCTGACCCAAAGCCACAAGAGAGTTACAACCATTCTTAACATTGTAATTTCTTGACTTTGATTTTAACAAGATTATTTCATCTTCCTTTTTTAGAATAGAAGACGTGTCTTTTATTTAACTCCTCTTTCAAAGAATCTTTCAATTGGGAGGAACAAGGCAAAAAATCAAAATATTTCCATTTCACAATAAAAGGAGGATGTTGAGAATCCACTTCCATATAATATTTTAACTTATTCCTCCATAAAAATTTCAAGGAAAGTGTAATGTGCTTCCAATTACCAACATCCTAGAGAGGGTTATAGCCATTCCAAGAATCTTCCCAAAACTTAGCTTTTTTCCCATTATTAATAACCTAAGAAATATGTGGAAGAATTAACAATCTGCAATAAGAAATGAAGTTCCAGACTTTGGAACCCGAAGGAAGATTTTTTTGAGTAAAGATCATTTCTCTCTCCAAAGAATCCAAATATTTATATCCCATTATTTGACACCATTTCATTTTTGGTTTGGTATATATCTTCCAAATTAATTTATGTGAATCTTTAAATTGCAAATATCTTGGTATTCCATTTTTTCTCAGAAAGAAAAACATAAATTTTGGGACAAAATTATTGCTTCTACATTAAATAGAATTCTATTGTGGAAATCTAAATGGCTTACTTTTTCTATTAAATTAATTATGCTAAAGGTTGTCTTGCATTCATTGCCCATTTATCTTATGTCAGTGTTGAAATTTCTAAAAGGGAAAGGGGTAGATATCTAGAAGGTGTTAAGGGGATTTTTATGGGCTGATAATGTAAAAGAAAAAAAAACTACCTTTGATGGCTTGGGAGAATGTATGCCTAAGAGTTCAGGGGTGTTGGTCTAAGGGACTTGTTTCTTCAAAATAAATCTCTTGGGGAAAATTTTATATAGATAGATCTACTCAACCTAATTGAGATTGTTTAGGTAGTGGATGGTATAAATGCAAGGTGAATTGTTGAGAGGTGTGTAGAAAGTGTGGCAAGTGTGAAAGAAAATTTTATCAAGTGTGGTGATCTGAGTGTGAGCTTAATGCCTATGACTCCGTATGTAGTGAGAAGAAGGTGCCTACATTTTCAGTGTGCTTGAAGTTGTTGGAGGCAGTGAGCCAAAGGTTGCAGATGGCATACAGGTTTAGTGGCGGATTTCTTATGTTGCTTTGAGATAGTGAATCTCTCTATAATAGTCTTTATTATTCTTCTTTCTTCTTGGAAGTGAGCCACTTGGCAGTGAGCCTTTCTTCTTTTTCTGGGTAGTGAGCCCTTGGCAGTGAGCCTAATTGTATTTGGTGTTGCTATTCATATATATGTGAGCTAGTCCTCACTGTGGTTTTTCCCTTCTTGGTTTTTCCACATAAATCTAGTGTTCTTATGTGCTTGGATGTGTTTACATTATTATTTCATATGTTGACGTTCTAATAATGCATGATAAGGGTTTGAATGTTGGTGAGGGATTAAATTTTTTTAACTTACAGCTAATTCACCCCCCTCTCAGTTGTCCTATGTATCTAACAAAGTGCAACCATTTTTCTTCTATGGTAGCAAGACGATAGTCTCTAGCATCATTGTTCTTACCTTTACACTTTGGGGGCAAGGATAACTAATTTGGGAGGTGTGTATTCTCTCAAGGATCCCCTCTTCACCTCTTGTTTCCTTAAAATAAAAACATAGCAAGTATGTCAATATTTTAAGGGGGGCATATCACCATATCCATTTTATAGACATCTTGTAAGATTTGACTTACTGAGAACCCTTTGGTGGTGGTGTTATTTATAATGCCCCTTGAGGTGTGGTTATCAATTTGTCCCATGTGATTTTGAGCATTCATTCACCCCCCACGATGTTAAACCTTTGTGCACTCCTTGAAGCGTGATTGCAAAAATAGTCTATGGATTTGGCATAATGGAGCTTGTTTTTTATGAACATGAGAATTTTTACATGGCTTCCTAGCATAACACAAATTTCTTGCTAGGGGAGCCATGTGTTTCATGAATGATTTTACATCCTTATGAGAGCACCATTTTGTTTAAACAACACATTCAATGTGATGAGCCTAATTAATAGCTAGTTTTCTCTTGTTTATTTCATATCTTGTAAAAACTTTAAGTTGCTTATTTCATATACATTCATGAACTTATATATGTTTTATATCTTTTATGCTATCCAAACCAAACTTGTGAGTGGAAATATGATTATGATATGATGATGTTTGCATGGATGAATGTGTGAATGTGTATGAAATTCAATATGAATCTGTGTTTAATTCAAGATTGCTAATGGTATGTATGTTTTAGATGAAACTAACTCCTTGCAGCCAAAAGTATTGCAACATGCAATAACTGAAGAACTCAACCTATAACCAAAGGATTTTAGGATGATTGCAAAGGAGATTTCAAGGATGTTGGAAATGTGAGATTTGTAGAAATGATGAA